>JAMWET010005264.1:42500-60000 GCA_024036415.1 Prochilodus magdalenae
CATAGGTGCACTACCTGGCAACCCCAGCCCAGCGCTCATACCTAGAGAGAACAATACACAGACATATATAAGCATAAGTGCACTACCTGGCAACCCAACCCAGCGCTCATACTAGAGAGAACAATACACAGACACATATATGACCGTAAGTGCACTACCTGGCAACCCAACCCAGCGCTCATACTAGAGAGAACAATACACGGACATATATAAGCATAAGTGCACTACCTGGCAACCCAACCCAGCGATCAAACATAGAGAGAACAATACACAGACATATATAAGCATAAGTACACTACCTGGCAACCCAACCCAGCACTCATACCTAGAGAGAACAATACACAGACACATATATAAGCATAAGTGCACTACCTGGCAACCCAACCCAGCGCTCATACTAGAGAGAACAATACACAGACATATATAAGCATAAGTGCACTACCTGGCAACCCAGCCCAGTGCTCATACCTAGAGAGAACAATACAAAGACACATATATAAGCATAAGTGCACTACCTGGCAACCCAGCCCAGTGCTCATACCTAAAGAGAACAATACACAGACAAATATAAGCATAAGCGCACTACCTGGCAACCCAGCCCAGTGCTCATAACTAGAGTGAACAATACACAGACATATATAAGCATAAGTGAACTACCTGGCAACCCAACCCAGCGCTCATACCTAGAGAGAACAATACAAAGACACATATATAAGTATAAGTGCACTACCTGGCAACCCAACCCAGTGCTCATACCTAGAGAGAACAATACACAGACACATATATGACCATAAGTGCACTACCTGGCAACCCAACCCAGCGCTCATACCTAGAGAGAACAACACACGGACATATATAAGCATATGTGCACTACCTGGCAACCCAACCCAGCACTCAAACCTAGAGAGAAAAAAACAAGGACATATATAAGCATAAGTGCACTACCTGGCAACCCAGCCCAGCGCTCATACCTAGAGAGAACAATACACAGACATATATAAGCATAAGTGCACTACCTGGCAACCCAACCCAGGGTCCCCTGAAGAGACATGGAGGACGCTTGTCAAGTCGAGCTGTACTTGAAGCTCGAAGGGCTCGAGCTACAGACCGACTCTGTATCAGTCACATCAATGATTGGAAGGCATCCAGGCCCTGATGCTACCTCCGCCATGCTTCACGGCTGGGATGAGGCTCTGTCCATAGAAGATTCCTTTCGGAATCATTGGGCAAACCCGAGACGGGCTGCTATGTAATTTTCCGGACAGCAGCAGCTTCCATTTGTGGTGTCCTTCCGTGAAAGCCATTCCCGCTTGGTGTTTTTCCGTCTGAAGGATTTCGCTGTGGATCTTTAGCTGTTAACCTCGGGCTCTTTCTCACCTCTCAGTCTCGCCTGTTGTGCTCTTGGAGTGATCTAGCAGGATAACCACTCTGAGGGAGAGCAGCAGCAGTCCTGAATTACCTCCATTTGAGGAATGGTGTATGCCCAGGTCCTCAGCGATGCTTTCATTGCCATTTTCAGCTTCATGAATCTCTGTAGCACGTCTAGAGTGAGGTCTTCGGAAAGGTGCTCATGACTCACACTTACCTTTCCTCAGAGGAACCGATTGGTCAGTAAGCAGGCTTCGTGTGCTGCCTGTGAAAGCCACACTTCCAATCTTATCTCCTTTTAACTCAGACACCTATTACCAATTAACACCTGGAAAATTCATTAACATACAGATCCCTTATATTTATATCCTGTACTCGAGATGTGTGCTCAGCCGAGGACACGAGAACTCCAGCAGTTTGTATGCTATCAGTTTAATTAGATTGTGTCCATCTATAATCATGGCTTAGCTAACAATCAGACCACCAGCTAATTCCAAAAAGTCCACCTACTGGATATATAACATTCCATAAATAGCAATTCTGGCCAAACATGGTAATGAGGGCTCAAAGCTCAGATGCTAATAGCACACATTGGCTCCTCACATGCTATCTTAGCCATGAATTCTCAATTTGAGCGCTAATGAGCGCTAATAATGCTACATCACAGGTATACACCTCACAAATGCTAGCCACCCATGCTAACAAGGCTGTGGTAACATGTATAGTAGCATGTTGTAGCATGTCTTTAAGACCATAGAACTCTCCATAGGCTCTCTCCTGCCTCGGAAACAATCCGACATGTACTAACCGAGGCTAATAAAGTCAGGAACAGTCAATACGGTGCACACCCTTGGAGCCTCCACCAAATAAAGCATTAGCACAACAGAACAGGAAGAACGGATCCAATATGTTTTGTGTTGACCTGCAGCGCAGAGATATATAGAAACGTTTTATTAAAGGTTTTATGAGCCGGACAAAGTGGCCTACACATGCTAGCATGGCGCTGAAGCTGTGGATTAGCCATGCACAGCCTGTGAAATCTAAAAAAAAAATCCAGAAATCACAATATATGATTTTTAAATAATTTATTTGTGTGTTACTGCTGCAAATAAAGATTTGACCACCTGTGAAAATCAGTGTTAATATGTGGCACAGTAGCCTTTGTTTGCAATTACCGAGGTCCTGTAGTTTTCCACCAGGTGTGCACACACTGTAGCAGGGAGGCCCATTCCTCCACACAGATCTTCTCCAGATCAGACAGTTTCGGGGCTGTGGCTGAGAAACACAGAGTTTGAGCTCCCTCCAAAGATTCTCTATAGGGTTTAGGTCTGGAGACTGGCTAGGCCACTCCAGAACCCTGATATGCTTCTTACAGAGCCACTCCTTGGTTATCCTGGCTGTGTGCTTTGGGTCATTGTCATGTTGGAAGACCCAGCCACGACCCATCTTTAACGCTCTAACTGAGGGAAGGAGGTTGTTCCCCCAAATCTCGCAGCACATGGCCCCGGTCATCCTCTCCTTAATACAGTGCAGTCGTCCTGTCCCATGTGCACGAAAACACCCCCACAGCATGATGCTCCACCCCCATGCTTCACAGTAGGGATGGTGTTTTTGGGATGGCACTCATCATTCTTCCTCCTCCGAACACGGCGAGTGGAATTAAGACCATCTGACCACAGAACTTTCTCCCATGACTCGTCTGGATCATCCAAATGGTCACGGGCAAGCTTAAGGCGGGCCTGGACATGTGCTGGTTTAAGCAGGGGAACCTTCCGTGCCAGGCATGACTTTAAACTATGAGGTCTTAGTGTATTACCCACAGTAACCTTGGAAACAGTGGTGCCAGCTCTCTTCAGGTCATTGACCAGCTCCTCCCGTGTAGTTCTGGGCTGATTCCTCACCTTTCTTAGGATCACTGATATGCCACCAGGTGAGATCTTGCGTGGAGCCCCAGTCCGAGGGAGATTGACAGTCATGTCTAGCTCCTCCCATTTTCTAATAATAGCTCCAGCAGTTGATCTTTTTTCACCAAGCTGCTTGGCAACTGCCCCGTAGCCCTTTCCAGCCTTGTGGAGGTCAACAGTTTAGTCTCTGGTGTCTTTGGACAGCTCTTTGGTCTTAGCCATGTTAGTAGGTGGGGTCTTACTGATTGTGTGGGATGGACAGGTGTCTTTATGCAGCTAACGACCTCAAACAGGTGCTTCTAATTTAGAATAATAAGTGGAGTGGAGGTGGAGTTTTTAGAGGCGGACTAACAGGTCTTTGAGGGACAGGATTTTCGCTGATTGACAGGTGTTCAAATACTTATTTGCAGCAGTAACACACAAATAAATTATTAAAAAATCATACATCGTGATTTCTGGATTTTTTTTTTAGATTATGTCTCTCACAGTGGACATGCACCTACAATGAAAATTTCTGACCCCTCCATGATTTCTAAGTGGGAGAACTTGCAAAGTCACAGGATGTTCAAATACTTACTTTCCTCACTGTATACCTCTTTATTATCAGTACACAGCTTTATGTACGTGCTATGAGGCCTTATAAGTCTGTGCACAGCCTCACAAATACTATTTTATACCCTTCCAAAAATATTAAAAGCCCCTCAAAGAGCCCCTCAGCGCTAATGATCCCAATAACGGTGCAAATACATATGGAAACAATGCCATCAATCACGCTAACAAAGTCTTACTACATTAACAACACAGTATGGAGTCTCACAAACAGCCCCATGCATGCTAACAGGGTCTTATATTTATAGGTCTGTATTAGCACTGCAAAGCTTCTCACATACCCCATTAATGCTAAGAATGCTAACCATCAGTGCACGGTCTATATATATATATCAACACTATACCACCAACCATGCTAACACAGACATACAACTACTTTAACAACACCTTGTCTCACAAATCACCGCACATGTGCGAATAAAGTCTTATGCTATGTCAGCAACACAGTACACGCAGCATGTGCTAACAAGGTCTTATAAATATAGCTCTACATTAGCACTGTAAAGCTTCTCAACGCTCTGTATTAGCAGAGACAAGCTACATTAATATATCTCAAAACAATGCCACCCAACAGGCTAGCAATGTCATATAACTGCACTTTAATAACAAAGTCTCAGAAATAACCCCATATGTGCTAACAAGGTTTTTGTTTATCTATAATTATAGCTCCATATTAGCACTGCAGAGACTCTCAATTACCCCATCGGTGCTAATTATGCCTGTAACTAGCCTAGATGTACAACCACAATTGCAAAAAAGTTGTAAATTAATGTCAATAAAACCAGAATTCAATGATTTGTAAATCTTATAGACCCATACATTACAGTGGGGTGTGAAAGTTTGGGCAGCGTTGTTAATTTTCCTGATTTACCTTTATAAAGCATTGATTGTTTGGATAAAAAAATTGCGTTAAATATATCATATAGGGGACAAACACAGTGATATTTGAGAAGTGAAATGAAGTTTATGTGATTTACAGAAAGTGTGCAATAATTGGTTAAACAAAAGTAGGCAGGTGCATAAATTTAGGCACTGTTGTCATTTTATTGATTTCAAAACCTTTAGAGCTAATTATTGGAACTCAAATTTGGTTTGGTAAGTTCAGTGACCCTTGACCTCCATACACAGGTGACTCCAATTATGAGAAAGGGTATTTAAGGGGGGCAATTGTAAGTTTTTCTCCTCTTTGCATCTTCTCTGAAGAGTCGCAGCATGGGAGTCTCAAAACAACTTTCAAATGACCTGAAAACAAAGACTGTTCACCGTCATGGTTTAGGGGAAGGATACAGAAAGCTCTCTCAGAGATTTCAGCTTTCAGTCTCCACTGGGAGAAACATTGGGAGAAAATGGAAGACCACAGGCACAGTTCAGAAAACAGAAGCGAAGGATGTTGAGAACAGTCAGAGTCAACCCCCAGACCAGCACCAAAGACCTACAACATGATCTTGCTGCTGATGGAGTCACTGTGCATCGTTCAACTATTCGGCGCACTTTACACAAGGAGATGCTGTATGGGAGAGTGATGCAGAGGAAGCCTTTTCTCCACCCACATCACAAACAGAGCCGCTTGAGGTATGCTAAAGCACATTTGGACAAGCCAGCTTCATTTTGGAATAAGGTGCTGTGTTATTTGGGCATAACCAGGGCCGTTATGCATGGAGGAAAAAGAACACAGCACTCCAAGAAAAGCACCTGCTACCTACAGTACAATTTGGCGGTGGTTCCATCATGCTGTGGGGCTGTGTGGCCAGCAGTGCATCTAAGAAAACATTGGGACAGGGTAAATAAATGGCCCAATGTCTCAAAAACCACATCCAACAACGTTCAGAAAATTGTTCCTCACTGTGAAACTGAAAGGATCCCACCATCTATAGTACGCCATCATCCAGAGATTCAGAGAACTGTGAGGAATCTCTGTGTGCAAGGGACAGTCCTGATGGTCAGTACTGGATGCCTGTGATCTTCGGGTCCTCAGGCCGGATTCTGTACTGGACATCACTGCATGGGCTCGGGACCACTTCCAGAAATCCCGGTCTGTGAACGCCGCTCACCGTGTAACCCACAAACGCAGGTGAAAGCTGCCATCCCAGCTTTAACCCCAAAGGAATTGGGGGTGTGTATCAAAACAACACCACCCAACATGCTAACACAGTCTTACTCTACATTAACAGCACAATACAAAGTGTGACAAACAAAAACCCTACATGCTAACAGGGTCTTAGAATTACAGCTCTATATTAGCACCGTAAAGCCTTTTAGATACCCCATCCCTGTAGAGTATAATAGCGCTATGTGTGATCTGTTTTGCACAGCGTGATCCCTATTCATCCATGTGAAATACTGATCTCAGCAGGTGTAGTTTCAGTGGTCTATGGGGCTGCGGTGGTGTTGCATCTCACAGTCCTCCTACGCTGCTGGCTGTGGTATCACAGTCACTATAACGACGTAGCAGAGACTCTAAGATCCCTTACAGGCCAGTTACAATACAACACCTAACCTGACTATATGAGAGAAGAGACCAATTTCAGGCAGTTACACACCAACCTGAACTATAGAGAGAGACCAGTTACAGACCAGTTACACCAACCTGACCCATTGGAGAGAGACAGTTACAGAACGCATCTACAGACCATTAAGCACCACCCTGAACTATAGATGGAGAGACCAGTTACACCAACCTGACCCATGGAGAGATGACGGTACCTTGTAGTTACCAAGACCATTCCGCATAACAGCGCTACCAGTTTGCACACCATATCATGACTATACGAGAGTCTTAGACCAGTTACATGACCATCCAAACGTGCGTTCACCATCACCACCTTGAAGCATAGAGAAGAGACAGCATGCTAACTTCAGACCATGAAGACTTCTAACTCAATCTACATTACCAACGAAAAGCCTCACAAATAAACTAGCATGCATGCTAACATGGCCTAAACCGCTCTCCATTCAAAGCAAGCCTGCCACAGGACCCACGCTGTAACACCAAGCTGACCATAACAATGACACGGAGACCTCTGGCAGAAATTCCATTAAAACAGGGCTTTCTCAAGGATACCTTACACCAGATACCATGCGACTAACATTGGTTAGGACAGAGTCTGTGTCATAACCGCCAGCAGTTTCACATTACCTGGATTTGCCACCACCACGACCCGTAAAATCAAGATAATCATCCCTTTTTGATGATTCCCATCAACTGAGTTGAATCACGAGACCATTACTCGCCCTTACAGACCCGTTTGACACCAGCCTGACTAAACTCAAAGAGACGACAAACTCAGTTAGAGTCGACGCTGCCCATCTACCCAAATGTAGAACACCCCCTGGGAACCGGATCAAATACGGGACGTGTAAGTGTCTGAAACTGGACACGACCCTTAGTTCAGCTCAGAAATCACTCTCTGCTTTTTAGGCAAGTGGCACATTTGACAACTTCACCTAAGACCACTGGTACTTACTTTACATATATTTACTACCAGATTACTTTAAATCAGATAACATTAGTACACTGTCCGTTTACCTTTTAAATTTGTCAACTGAATGTCGTGGTACATGAATCTTCCTACTCATCCGTATATTAGTCAAGTCCCATGTACCCATACAAAAACAACCAAATAACTTCCATTATCTCTAATCCGCTAGTATTGTATGTGATTAACAGAAAACCAAGTATGAGAATGACAAAAATACTGTTTTGTATTCCAATGCTGCTTGTGACTCGACTAAAAGCATGACCCCATACTTACTGCACGTAAACACGCTCATCAACCAATTTTAAAAAACAAGTCCATTTTCAATAGCACATTACCCCTACTGCACTATGACAGATCACTACTAGACTGTGTGGCTCTTGTGTCTCTGTGCTCTTAGACGTCGTGGATACTCACTAGGTAAGACCGCACAACACACTATCCTGTAGCTCTAAGAGTGGCAGATTTGGTCCAGCAATAACATTACTCTGCTAACAACGCTGTCTATGAAGGATATAAATCCATCTCACTAGTGACCGTACAGTGTTATACAATCTCAACAAAGGTTCCGTCCGGACTTGCTTCCACCGCCAGGAGAAGAACGTGATCTTAATACATGCCGTCAGTGCTGCAGTAAAAAAACAGTTTTCGAGTTCAGCGAGGGGATACAAGACGACTGCTGATCCTCACCTAATATGGTCAATATTTATTAGCAGCATTGCAGACTGAACCAAGACTTGTTCATGGTCACCCTTTAATACGACCTTCAACCCTGAGATGATACGTGAAGTTACAGCGCCTGAGATATCCAGCCTATTATACCCCATCAACTTATTTATACCTATACTATACCTACAACTCAAATCAGGTTTAAACCTCAAACTAAATTCTAGTACACGCAGTTTTCATACTGCAAGCCCAGCACAGTTCTTCCAAGACAGTCCAATCACTGCTAATTCGATCAATTCAGGTTGCTCGACATCCAACTCATCACTGTAACTAATTCAGCTTATTGTGGTATTTAACTTTAACCAATGCAACTGATTCCCAAGGTGTATTGCATACTCAAGTCTCATACAACTATGCCACAACTCATTCACTTACACCCAGTCCACCTCCACCATTCTGGTGTTTCTGATCCAAACCCAACACCTCCAGACATACCGACATTCGGGACTTCCTGGCCGCTTCCATAAGAAACCAATTAAGTTCTGGTTAACCCCAATGCTATCATACCAGCATCCAGCCAACATTAGTTCGCACAAAGCTCATAAGTTCGAGTGTCCACTCGCTCACACAAACAATGCAGTTCCAGCTAACTGGAACTTTCTCAGTTTGAATGAACTCATTACAGTTCAAATAAATTCAAGCAGTTTAGCGTCAGCTAACTCAAACCAGTTCATGCTAAGTCAAGTGATACCAATTAAGATGTAGAGGAGCTCACCGACTAATAGATCCAAGTTCAGGCGTTCCAAAGTTTGCAAACTAATACAATCGATTCACTAATTCAGACCACAGCTTTAACATCCCAAAGTCAACTCATCATAATACAATCATCAGGTTTAGTGCCATTATAGCAATCACGGTTATTGCACTTCAACCCACTACCTCAAAACACCTCATCAATAACTACACCCTGACCTTTCACATAATGTAAGTTGTACTTTCATATAGATCCGATTTAGTCCCAATCTAACACACACATCTACACACTATATACACAGTCTAACATCAACACCTATATAACTAACTACTATTACAATTACTATTATCACCACTACCTATGTGTGTGTGTGTGTGTACAGCTGAACTATGTTCCTATACTAGCCTACTCACCACTACTTATGTATTCTTACTGGGGGGGGGGGGGGAGCATCTACTATCTACCTGTCTCACTACTAATATTACTATAAACTCAAGGACCCTGAGGTAATGTAAATACCACATATCATAGCAGTGACGTACACTAAAACTTGGGGTTCTTTCCTCACTTTTAGTACTTACTACGTAAAGATAGCCTTGGATTAAACTTATCAGAATACTTCTACTTTCCTGACGGTATTTCACACTGGTTCTCTAGTTGATTGTGACAGTACGTAGACTGACCTGCAAACATAACATATTGAGAGAGCTAACCAGACTCTAGTGGTGGAGATATTTGGGTCTCTACTACTTCTATCATTACTACCTACTGCAAATGTAGAACTATTAGTATGCCAATCTCTGGACCTACTACTGTCAAGAAACTAGATATCTGACTCTGGTGTGAGCAGGAAATGGCTTCAGTGCCCTCTACAGTTGGTTTGAAATAAAGGATCTGATGCACCTGAAGGACTTGAGGGACTCCTGGCCCATCTTCTATTCCTACTCTTCTGTGGTAGGACTTTGCTAACTTTCTATTACACTAATGTTCTACACCTAGCCTACAATGACTACTCTATTTAGTTGTTTTACTTAGGCCCTGTTTTGTTACTTACTCTATTTACCTCAGACATCTCTGAAAAATAACTAAAACTATATTATTAATCATCTATCACGGTCACATCTTCTCGATTTTGTTATTGGTTACAATAACATAACTCTACTCATCTAGTACGTCAGATCTATTTAGTTACTTCACTACAATTTACTACTCTACTACTGACTCATACCATATCTAGTCATTACTTCACTAATCTTCAATATATTCTATTACTATCTCACTACTGTCATAACTACCACTTATCATCTACGGATTTCATTACTGTCTACTGCCGACTTCTATTCTACTCTTACTACTTCTATTATTACTACTACGTGATTATCATCTATAGACTAATAGTAATCTAAACCTATCTACAATTGTTTTCTTACTATTACTACTACTACGGCTTCATTACAATTCTACTGCCATTAATCTAAATACATATCTAATTATCGTACTATATATCGCTCACTTTATAAAACTTGAATTTGTTTTCTCTACTCTTGCTAATGCTGCCATTGTTTTGCTTATTTGCCTCATACTATACATATTAGCTAACATTATTACTCAAATCCTTTTAATAAAACTAACTTTTTTATAACTACTGCGATATACTGTAACGTTGAAACTCATTATAGTTTGATGCCATATATCATCTGGTTTTTTTATCATAACTACTCACAATTACTACTCTAACGTCTTTGTTGTTGCACACCCACTTTCACTCATATACTACTCCAACCAACCATCCTCTATACAATCATATCTATTGGCTAACTACTCGATTCCCTTCTACAATTCTCCCACGTCTATCTAATACACTGCTATTTCATGGGGTCATACTGCTATGTACTCTCAATCTATTACTAGCACCAACAGCATCTACTACTGAACTCTTTTTTCCGGTCACAAGCTCCTGACTAACGTACTAATGATCCTCTACCCACATACTGATATTGGTATAATCCACATTAACCTGTATAAATAATAGCACCTAATTATATAATAACAATAGTAAGAAACTTCTTGATATAATAGGGGAGGCGATAAGTCTGGTTACGGATTATGTGCTAACACGATAACACCCACAATCCGTACAATACGACGCAGTCTCACCAAGTATCTCAGTACTGGTTGGGCAAAGTTCAGCACGTCAGACCCAACCTAGCAGATATTATTACCATTATCGCTGGAGATCGTGTACTAGGGTGATGTTACTGGGAGCATAGAGTGCCTCCTAGTGCAGCCTCGGTGATGTGACAAATATAATAATAAAAATGGCTCGTTAAGCTATCCACTATGAAGATAAGGTCCATGTTCCTGTTTCGTGATGCCTGCGTAAGCGTTTTCTCCGTGACTAAGGACACTCTGGACAAGACAGAGCGGAAACTAACCTGCATCATAAGGATGAACCGGTCTGAGGGAGGAGCACGGAGCTGCTTTTGGACAGGACTCTTCCGGTGTATGTTTATGTTATGTGCTTGAATGTAGCAACCACTGTTAGAAGGAAAGACTAAAGTGGCGTCGGAGTCCGGCTATCGACATGGATGAAGATCGTCAGCTACCATCACTGCCTATAAGTGATCGATAGGGACTCCTTTAAGTTGAGTTACTGAGCAAGATACTCACTGTCCATAACGTCCATGATCTTGTTCTTGTATTCTGGCTTTGATCTGTTTTTTTCTGCTAGAGCTTAGTGGTTTACATGTACTCATGACCTACAGAAACCATGTCACGGTCATATCCTGGGGTGACTAGTTAGATGGTTTACAGTGGTTTAACTGTGTTAAATCTAGAGTCGTAATCTGTCTAGATTAATCAAGCAGACATAACAGACATTGCACCTGTACAATATCTCAGTATCTCAGTACTGGAGTGTGGGCAGGTAGCAGGTCAGCCCACCTAGCAGATATTATTTTATCCTGTGCAGGTGAGTTACAGCATAGGTTCCTGCAGGGAGGAAAATTAAAATAAAAATGGCAGTAAATCATCATATGGAGGGTCCATATGTTCGTGATGCCGTAACGTTGCGTGATAGGACACTCTGGACAGAAAGAGGAAAACCTGCAGAAGGGAAACTCCTGAGGGAGAGCAGAGTGTTTGGCAGGAGCTCTTGGTTTTTGTTTGTGCTGAAGGGCAACCTTGAAGGAAAGACTAAAGCGGAGTCGGCTAGGACACCATCCTGTGCGGGGACAGAACTCACTGTCCATAACGTCCATCTGCAGCGAGTGGACAGTAGTGACCTACAGAAAATGTCCGTTTAATTAATGTTTAATTAATGTAATTAATGTTCTTTAATTAAACGGACAGATGAAGAAAAAGGTGGCGCTTTTCCTCCTCCTCTTTTTCACAAATAGACAGTGCTGATGGTCTACCAGGTCTTCCAGGTGGTTGTTAGGAGTCCCATGTGTCTATATGGGACACGTATGATGCCACTGACTGATGCAAATAACGCTGTGCTGGTGAGCCTTGAGGGAGAGGTGTGAGAGGCAGACAGTAAAGGAGGGAGAATGTGGAGGTTATATGTGTGCGGCTGGATTCTTCTTCCTCAGAGACGCTGTCTGATTAGAGGAGATTTATAGGAGTATATGCTAATGAAGAGCTCATCAGCGATCAACTAGACTTCAGCACCTTGTACACACCCCCACAGTGGCATCATCACTGCAGCCCACACGCTGCACACCTGCTGGGGGACCGGAGAAAATAATACTGTGTGTGTATGTGCTAGCTAAAAGAGTGTGTGTGAGAGAGAGGTGGGTTGTGTAACACACTCCTCCACACGTATGCATGACGTAATACAGAGAACACCTCAACACTTAGGAGAGTTTAGCCCCCAGTGTGGGGGTTTAGAGTGAATACCCCACACAGCCCCGTCTGTGTGTTGGAGCCGCTACACTATGGCTCTCAAACAATTCAAATAATTAGGCATTGTTGGGCTTGCTGCCCTGCTCTGGCCGCACTCCATGGCCCTTGGTGGTGCTGGCAGACTTTACGCCTTCCCTGGCCGCTCTCCGTGGCCTTTAGTGGCACTCCCAGGTCTGGCACCCCTCTCTCTGGCCCTTAGCAGCACAATCAGGCTTGCTGCCCCACCGTCTGACTTCTCTCAGTGGCATTCAGTGACACTGTCAGGCATCTCTGGCTACCGTTTCGGGCCTGGCCCCCCCTCTCTAGCCACTCTCCGTGACCCTCTGGAGCTTGGTGCCCCCCTCTGGAAGCTCTATTAAACTCGGTGCCCCCTCCTCTGGCTGCTCTAGGTGGTCGTCAATGAGGTCGTTGGGTATATTGCTCTTTTCTGGCCACTCGATGTGGCCCTCTGCAGCTGTGACAGGCTTGGTGGCTCTTCTGGCTGCTCTGTCTGGCCCTCTATGGCACTATCAGGCCTAAGACCCCCCTCCAGCCACTTCATTGGGCTTGATGCCATCCACCCGCTGCTCTACGCACTAACACTATTGGGTATATTGGTCCGCTTTGGCTAGCAATATGACTGTTCTAGGTGGCCCTCTCGGACTTGGTGGCCCTCTCGGACTTCCTCCGCCTGGCACCCAACTCTTGACTAGGCCTCTCTCGTTGCTCTCTGTGACTTATGGCAGCGCTGCCAGGTCTGGTGCCTCCCACTGGCTGCTCTCCATGGCTCTTCGTGTGGTGACCCCTCTGGTCACACTCTCAGCCTATCCTTGGCCCCTCCTTACAGCCCTCAGCGACACTCTGAAACTTGGTGCCCTCCTCTGGCTGCTCTCATTGGTCCTTGGCAGCACTGTCAGGTCAGGTGCCTCACGCTGGCAGGACTCTATGCCGCTTAGTCCCGTTGTCAGGCTTCACACCCGAGTCTGGCTTCTCTCTGTGTCTTTCAGTAACACTGGTAGGTGTTGATCTCTGTGGCTCTTCGTCACTGTCAGGCCTGGCACCCCGTTCGGCTGTTTTGTCAGACTTGACACCCACCACGGAAAGCACCCAGGGGGAGGCACCAGATCTAACGGCGCTGCCAAGGGCTATAGAGAGCAACAATCTCTGTCGCTCTAAGTCAGCCTATCTGTATTGGCAATCCAGTATGGCTGCTCTCCATGGCTCTTAGTGATGCTGTCGAGATTGGCTACTCAGTATGGCTGCTCTTTGTGGCACTCAAGGTCTGGCACTCAGATTTGGCGCCCCCCCCAGGTTGCTCTCCTTGGCTCTAAGTGATGGTGTAAGGCCTGGTGCTGATCTACAGCTGCGTGAAAGTTTACTGGGAGTAAATGACCAAGAGGGAGATGATAAAACACGAGTCCCCTGTGACTGAAACGTACATATTAGCATGTAGCACCTCCACCAGCACCAGTAACAGCTGGGACTGGATTGGGCATGGACTGGACAAGTTTCTGGATGTAGACCACATCAGTCTTCAGATACTCTTACGTCAAAGAATTGGTCAGTTGGGCCAGATTTGGTGGATGCCCTGTAGACTGGGACTTTAGCCACTGCTACCATACACCTGCAGATTCAGCTACTTCCTTCACACTATGGTCTTTGGCCACGCCCACATGCAGTCACTCCTGGTAGCCAATCATTAACATCTGCTCTGGAGCGTTTTCCACACATGGAACGAGACATTCCCTGCACTGTAGCACCTCTTCCCAATCTATGGATCCCGTCACTCACACCCCACAGGTGTTTATAGCCCCATCATCCCTGTGCAGTGCCATCTGCTGGAGCCTGAAGGTACTACCACCTTACACACACTGGGTGACTCATTTAGTGAGGATACTGATACCTACACAAGCAGTGAATCAGTTGTTTCTCATCTTGAGCTCTATCTGTGGCTTACATAAGATAATTTACCAGACAGTAAATGAAATACAAACTAAAACAATAGCATTTAAACACAGTAAAGACATGTATATACACATCCCTCCAGTCGGCTTCCAGTTTTGTAAACCGTATACCGCAATTTCACTAACGTCAGTGTTATCCCATCTCCTCGGCGAGCTCCGAAACAGGAGGAAATTGCATTTTACGGCTCCTTTGGTCGCAAACCCCTTTACATGCAAGAACGGCCTGAAGTCTTTGACCCAGCCATATTAAAACACCCTCCCAGTCTTTCGTTAAGAAGCTCTGCCAAGCCTTGTCAGCAGTCTCTTTCAGGTGATGTTTGCTCTGGGGGCTTTTCTAACTCCACTTTCCTCTCCAACAAGTAAGAACGTCAATTGGATGTTAACCAGGACACTGGCTTTCCCGTTTTCAAACCTCCCTTCTTCTTCTTCTTCGTCTTCTTTCCGATGTCCTCAATTGTTCTGCTGCTGCATTAGCCTAATGAGTTTGGAAGCTCGTACTGGGACCTGACGGATAACACTTGTTTCAGTGGTCTGTAAGCACACTAGCTGTCCGGACGTTCCTAAACACCCGCTCGTCCTGTACATCTTCCAGAATCATTACTTATTAAATATTTAAGGTGTTAACGAAGTTGTTCGGAGAGGCTTGGCGGGAAATGCTCTGCTCTGGAGAAGCTTACTGTGTTCACAGTGGTGGTGAATGGAACCAGACGTCCTCCTCTAAAAGCTCCCTATGTGCTGCCTGATGTCTGAGACATTGCATTACGATGGTTTGGCCTTTATGATGACGTGCATTATATGGCCAAAAGTATGTGGACAGTAGGGGTTTCCATGACTGAGCAGCTCTACACAAGCCTAGGATCCCTATGCGCAATGCAAAGCATTGGCTGGAACAGTGTAAAGCTCCGCCTCTGGACTCGGGGGCAGTGGAAACGTGTTCTCTGGGGTGATGAATCTTGCTCAACCATCTGGCGGTCTGATGGCAGATGCCAGGGAGGAGAATGCTATCAACCGGAATGCATGATGCCAATGGTTAAGCCTTGACCTTTGGGATAAGCTAGAGCCCCTTCACTCCAGAGAGCACAGTTCCACGGCTCCACAGCCCAATTCTGGTGGGCTTCATATCCATCTACCGCATTCCTGGTATTGGGAATTGGTCCAGCTGTTCCAGAGCATCCCATTTTAGTGGCTAGTGCTTTCCAGGGAAGACTGTACCCGAGCCAGGCGCAAACCGACTGCCTCTGTCAGCACTGGGTCGCCTTTTAGGGCACATAATCCAAAAAATCTCATTTATATGCATCCGCAGTCAGCAATTTTCCATCACTGTCCCAACATTCATGCATCCCACTGCTCATGCCTTTTGGCACCAAAGTCAAGGTCACTGTTGTCTATGACCACGCAGGTGAGTTATTCTGTATATCAAAGGCAGGAAAGCTGAGGACATGGCTGCGCTGAACAAAGATCCCCGCTCCTGCTGACATCGGCCATGCCGCATCGATCACGGTTAGGTGTTAAAAATTAAAGGGCTGGATTTACAAATGGAGAGCAGAAAGGATTTTCCACAGAGAAGCCCCTCTGGGAGAGCGCGAGTTATTCCGGACATGGCTCGAGTCCAGAAAACAAGCCCCGGTGAGACATGCACATTTACCACGGCTATATTTACATTTACAGTTGTTTACGAGGGTCTTTTTTGGGGGGCAAATTACATATTTTGTTGATTTTGTTGAAGTGAAACAAGGCTTAACACAAAGTCTGCAGTAAACCTTCGAAAACAAGATATGCTTCCAGTGTCTTCGGTTGCCACGCAGCCTCAAGGCATAACAGGTCCGACTCCCATGTGTACAGTTAGCAAATTCTTCCTTTGATCATATATGGCTATTTATTCTCCATATAAACTCCAGTTTAGACACACCCAGCCAATCTTACAGACCAATATGGGCTCACGCTTTACAGCTCCAGCTGATGGGATGTCCAAACAATACATATCCTGATATACTACATATACCTGTGGTCACCAATCTTATCCGCAAAGGGCCGGTGTGGCTGCAGGTCTTCATTCCAACCCAGCAGGAGCTCACCTGATTCTACTTGATTCATCAAGTGCTCAGCCTTCAGACAACAGATCACACAATCTCCTGCCTGGTTGGAATGAAAACCCGCAGCCACACCGGCCCTTTGTGGATAAGACTGGTGACCCCTGACATATACTCTTGATGCATCACAATATCACATTTGTATATATATAGCGCCCCCCTCAGGTGCTGCAATACAGGGCATGCAATCATGGCTCAGACAGATATGCAATCACAAGTGTGGTCTGGTTGCGTCAGGCCATGCACAGATGGAGGCCCGGAGAGACCACCTGTAGGGAGGAGGATCGTTTAATCCGCCAACAAGCATAAGCAGCTTCGTCACCACGTGACCCACATGAGCACCACCGTCACCAAACACTGCAGTGGTGTCGTACCAGACTGTCATGGAGTGACTCAGAATGGCAGCGGGTCATCTTCAGTGACGAGTCCCGCTTTAGTCTTGGTGGAGACGCCCAACGAATCCGTGTGTGGAGGCACCGTGGTCAGCACCGAGATGAACGGTGTGTTATCACATGTCCAGAAGGCCTGGTGTCCCTCCACCTCCACCCCTACCGCACCATCTGCAGGAACTGTGTGAGGATATTCAAGCTGCATGGGATGGATTATCACAGGACACCATTAGGAACCTCTACAGCTCCATACCGAGACGTCTGGCGTGTTGGGTTAGCAAACACGGCGGCCCGACGCCATACTGAGAGACAGACTTCTGTATGTGTAGCTCAGTACATATTGAAAGTGTGGGTAGCAGGGATGAACATTAATAGCTTGTCTGGACTACATT
>JAMWET010005264.1:65000-71638 GCA_024036415.1 Prochilodus magdalenae
GGAGTGAGATATATGTGAACTGGGTTAAGCTAGGCGGTGAAACTGAGAGAGGAGAAATGTGAACTGGTTAAGCTAGGTGTGAACTGGAGTGAGATATATGTGAACTGGTTAAGCTAGGCGTGAACTGGAGTGAGATATATGTGAACTGGTTAAGCTAGGTGTGAACTGGAGTGAGATATATGTGAACTGGTTAAGCTAGGTGTGAACTGGAGTGAGATATATGTGAACTGGTTAAGCTAGGTGTGAACTGGAGTGAGATATATGTGAACTGGTTAAGCTAGGTGTGAACTGGAGTGAGATATATGTGAACTGGTTAAGCTAGGTGTGAACTGGAGTGAGATATATGTAAACTGGTTAAGCTAGGTGTGAACCCGAGTGAGATATATGTGAACTGGTTAAGCTAGGTGTGAACTGGAGTGAGAGATATATGTGAACTGGTTAAGCTAGGTGTGAACTTAGGATATTGAGTGAGATATATGTGAACTGGTTAAGCTAGGTGTGAACTGGAGTGAGATATATGGAGTTGGTAAGCGTGGTGTGAACTGGATAGTAGATATATGTGAACTGGTTAAGCTAGGTGTGAACTGGAGTGAGATATATGTGAACTGGTTAAGCTAGGTGTGAACTGGAGTGAGATATATGTAAACTGGTTAAGCTAGGTGTGAACTGGAGTGAGATATATGTGAACTGGTTAAGCTAGGTGTGAACTGGAGTGAGATATATGTAACTGGTGAAGCTAACTTGGGTGGTAGATATATGTGAAACTCGAGTGAGCTAGGTGTGAACTGGAGTGAGAAATTTGTGAACTGGTTAAGCTAGTGTGTGGAACTGGATGTGAGAAATATGGAACTGGGAGGTGTGAGTACGGATGTGATATATATTGTGAACTGGTTAAGCTAGGTGTGAAACTGGAGTGAGAAATATGTGAACTGGTTACGCTAGGTGTGAACTGGAGTGAGATATATGTGAACTGGTTAAGCTAGGCGTGAACTGGAGTGAGAAATATGTGAACTGGTTAAGCTAGGGTGTGAACTGGGAGTGAGATATATGTGAAACTGGTTAGCTAGTGAAGTGAACTGGAGTGAGATATATGTGAACTGGTTAAGATAGGCGTGAACTGGAGTGAGATATATGTGAACTGGTTAAGCTAGGTATGAACTGGAGTGAGATATATGTGAACTGGTTAAGCTAGGTGTGAACTGGAGTGAGATATATGTGAACTGGTTAAGCTAGGTGTGAACTGGAGTGAGATATATGTGAACTGGTTAAGCTAGGCGTGAACTGGAGTGAGATATATGTGAACTGGTTAAGCTAGGTGTGAACTGGAGTGAGATATATGTGAACTGGTTAAGCTAGGTGTGAACTGGAGTGAGATATATGTGAACTGGTTAAGCTAGGTGTGAACTGGAGTGAGATATATGTGAACTGGTTAAGCTAGGCGTGAACTGGAGTGAGATATATGTGAACTGGTTAAGCTAGGTGTGAACTGGTTAAGCTAGGTATGAACTGGAGTGAGATATATGTGAACTGGTTAAGCTAGGTATGAACTGGAGTGAGATATATGTGAACTGGTTAAGCTAGGTATGAACTGGAGTGAGATATATGTGAACTGGTTAAGCTAGGTGTGAACTGGTTAAGCTAGGTGTGAACTGGAGTGAGATATATGTGAACTGGTTAAGCTAGGCGTGAACTGGAGTGAGATATATGTGAACTGGTTAAGATAGGTGTGAACTGGAGTGAGATATATGTGAACTGGTTAAGCTAGGTGTGAACTGGAGTGAGATATATGTGAACTGGTTAAGCTAGGTGTGAACTGGAGTGAGAAATATGTGAACTGGTTAAGCTAGGTGTGAACTGGAGTGAGATATATGTGAACTGGTTAAGCTAGGCGTGAACTGGAGTGAGAAATATGTGAACTGGTTAAGCTAGGTGTGAACTGGAGTGAGATATATGTGAACTGGTTAAGCTAGGCGTGAACTGGAGTGAGATATATGTGAACTGGTTAAGATAGGCGTGAACTGGAGTGAGATATATGTGAACTGGTTAAGCTAGGTATGAACTGGAGTGAGATATATGTGAACTGGTTAAGCTAGGTGTGAACTGGAGTGAGATATATGTGAACTGGTTAAGCTAGGTGTGAACTGGAGTGAGATATATGTGAACTGGTTAAGCTAGGCGTGAACTGGAGTGAGATATATGTGAACTGGTTAAGCTAGGTGTGAACTGGAGTGAGATATATGTGAACTGGTTAAGCTAGGTATGAACTGGAGTGAGATATATGTGAACTGGTTAAGCTAGGTGTGAACTGGAGTGAGATATATGTGAACTGGTTAAGCTAGGCGTGAACTGGAGTGAGATATATGTGAACTGGTTAAGCTAGGTGTGAACTGGTTAAGCTAGGTATGAACTGGAGTGAGATATATGTGAACTGGTTAAGCTAGGTATGAACTGGAGTGAGATATATGTGAACTGGTTAAGCTAGGTATGAACTGGAGTGAGATATAATGCTGAACTGGTTAACTGGCTAGGTGTGAACTGGATTAAGCTAGGTGTGAACTGGAGTTTGAGATATATGTGAACTGGGTTAAGCTAGGCCAGTGAACTGGAAGTGAGATATATGTGAACTGGTTTAAGATAGGTGTGAACTGGAGTGGAGATATATGTGAACTGGTTAAGCTAGGGTGTGGAACTGGAGTGAGATATATGTGAACTGGTTAAGCTAGGTGCTGAACTGGAGTGAGAAATATAGTGAACTGGTTAGCGAGGTTGTGAGAACTGGAGTGAGATATATGTGAACTGGTTAAGCTAGGCGTGAACTGGAGTGAGAAATATGTGAACTGGTTAAGCTAGGTGTGAACTGGAGTGAGATATATGTGAACTGATTAAGCTAGGAGTGAACTGGAGTGAGATCTATGTGTGGAAACGTGGTTAAGATAGGCGTGAAACTGGAGTGGATATAATGTGAAACTGGTTTAAGCTAGGTATGAAGACTGGAGTGAGATATATTGTGAACTGGTAAGTAGGCTACTTGTGTGAACTGGAGTGAGATATATGTGAACTGGTTTTAAGCTAGGTGTGACACTGGAGTGAGATATATGTCTGAACTGGTTAAGCTAGGCGTGAACTGGAGTGAGATATATGTGAACTGGTTAAGCTAGGTGTGAACTGGAGTGAGATATATGTGAACTGGTTAAGCTAGGTATGAACTGGAGTGAGATATATGTGAACTGGTTAAGCTAGGTGTGAACTGGAGTGAGATATATGTGAACTGGTTAAGCTAGGCGTGAACTGGAGTGAGATATATGTGAACTGGTTAAGCTAGGTGTGAACTGGTTAAGCTAGGTATGAACTGGAGTGAGATATATGTGAACTGGTTAAGCTAGGTATGAACTGGAGTGAGATATATGTGAACTGGTTAAGCTAGGTATGAACTGGAGTGAGATATATGTGAACTGGTTAAGCTAGGTGTGAACTGGTTAAGCTAGGTGTGAACTGGAGTGAGATATATGTGAACTGGTTAAGCTAGGCGTGAACTGGAGTGAGATATATGTGAACTGGTTAAGATAGGTGTGAACTGGAGTGAGATATATGTGAACTGGTTAAGCTAGGTGTGAACTGGAGTGAGCTATGTGTGAACTGGTTTAAGCTCATCTATATGGGTATCTGGTCACAAGGCACAGTATATTATGAACTCAGATTCTTATTTATAATAATTTTCCAAACCAAAATGCATCTCAATGAGAAAACATCAGATACAAAGGACACCTTTGATTCTATCACATCAAAGAAAACCCATGCAAACCCCTCAACTGCTCCTTGAAGCATACATCTTGACATCTGCATTCACCAACAGTGGAGTTCCAAGAAATCTTGGGGTTTTCAGAATGTCTCGGAGTTGAAAGCTTCCGCACTGCAGTTTACTTTCTGAAATACATGCACAGGAACGTCAGCCATGTTCTGACATCCATAAAAATCCTCATACATATAAATAGCGTATGTGGGGGAAGGGGAAACGTCTCATAAACAGCTTTGCTTGGGGCTCCAATCAGGAATCGCTGGCATTTCGCAGGCTGTTGGGAGCTCTGCAGTAACACAGACCTCTGGGATAATAAGGAAAACTCAGCATGTCCATTTACCATCTGCCTGGACGGTCCTGAGTCCAAGCTCTAAGTGGATCCTGATTGAGGCGTCAGCGCAGCGATGAATGGGTGGGGAGCCTCAGTTTGACCCGAACCTCCATTTCTTTCATTGTTTACGTCTGGGTTTTATTCTTTCAGAGATACACTCATGTCATCACACTTTCATTTAATCATTTGTATAGTTTCATTAAAGCTATGAATTATAATAGTTTGTCATTTTTAGCTAGGTATTCTACAGTTTCCCATTAGGTCGAGTGTATAACTCTAGGCTCTAAATGTAGGTACTGTGGTATAGACTGAGTCTGTTCTACAGTTTCCCATTAGGTCGAGTGTATAACTCTAGGCTCTAAATGTAGGTACTGTGGTATAGACTGAGTCTGGTCTACAGTTTCTCATTAGGTGGAGTGTATAACTCTAAGCTTTAAATGTAGGTACTGTGGTATAGACTGAGTCTGTTCTACAGTTTCTCATTAGGTCGAGTGTATAACTCTAAGCTCTAAATGTAGGTACTGTGGTATAGACTGAGTCTGTTCTACAGTTTCTCATTAGATCGAGTGTATAACTCTAAGCTCTAAATGTAGGTACTGTGCTATAGACTGAGTCTGTTCTACAGTGTCTCATTAGGTCGGGTGTATAACTCTAAGCTCTAAATGTAGGTACTGTGGTATAGACTGAGTCTGTTCTACAGTTTCTCATTAGGTGGAGTGTATAACTCTAAGTTCTAAATGTAGGTACTGTGGTATAGACTGAGCCTGTTCTACAGTTTCTCATTAGGTCGAGTGTATAACTCTAAGCTCTAAATGTAGGTACTGTGGTATAGGACTGAGTCTGTTCTACAGTTTCTCATTAGGTCGAGTGTATAACTCTAAGCTCTAAATGTAGGTACTGCGCTATAGACTGTGAGTCTGTTCTACAGTTTCTCATTAGGTGGAGTGTATAACTCTAAGCTCTAAATGTAGGTACTGTGGCATAGACTGAGTCTGTTCTACAGCTCTTCTCATATTAGGTGGAGTGTATAACTCTAAGTTCTAAATGTAGGTACTGTCTCGGGTATAGACTGAGCCTGTTCTACAGTTTCTCATTAGGTCGAGTGTATAACTCTAAGCTCTAAATGTAGGTTACTGCTGTGTATAGGGAATGAGTCTGCTCTACAGTTTCTCAATAGGTCGAGTGTATAACTCTAAGCTCTAAATGTAGGTACTGTGGTATAGACTGAGTCTGGTTCTACAGTTTCTCATTAGGTTGGAGTGTATAACTCTAAGCTCTAAATGTAGGTACTGTGGTATAGACTGAGCCTGTTCTACAGTTTCTCATTAGGTCGAGTGTATAACTCTAAGCTCTAAATGTAGGTACTGTGGTATAGACTGAGCCTGTTCTACAGTTTCTCATTAGGTCGAGTGTATAACTCTAAGCTCTAAATGTAGGTACTGTGGTATAGACTGAGTCTGTTCTACAGTGTCTCATTAGGTGGAGTGTATAACTCTAAGCTCTAAATGTAGGTACTGTGGTATAGACTGCTCTACAGGTTCGTCCTACAGTTATAGGAATCCTGATCTAATGAGAGATTCCCACCGTTAATTACAGGACAGTGATTTTATAGCTGCTGGGTTTCATGGTGACATCTGGCCTGGACGGTCAGAGCTGGATGGTTGGGTCAGAGTGTTCAGCCCAGTCTGTCTCTGCTCATGCATTACACAGCTCTACTGCCAGATACATCCATCTCACTCTATCAGCTACACGCACATGTTCTACAGCGGGAGAGAGAGAGAGAGAAAGAGAGAGAGAGAGAGAGAGAGAGAGAGAATAAAACAAACATGAACACATACACCGGCTGAGTGATCTGTCTGACATGGGGATGAGCAGAAAACGTGGACAAGAAACAACAAGAAAAAGAGGAGAAAAAGAAAAATAAAGGGTGGAGGAAACTGAAATGGGAAGAAAGGGAAGTGATAATAGATCTAGAGAAAGACTGACTGGGAGAGAGAGACAGAAATATAGAGATAGATTGAATTAGAGAGAATGAAATATAGAGACCAAAGTAGAGATAGACTGAATGAAAGAAACTGAAATAGAGAGATAGTGACCAAATAACAGACAGACACAAAACTACAGAGACAGACTGAAAGAGAGAGATATAAGCAGAGTGACAGACTGAAACAGAGAGACAAACTAAAACAGAGAGAGAGAGACTGAAACAGAGAGAGAGAGACTGAAACAGAGAGAGAGACTGAAACAGAGAGAGAGACTGAAACAGAGAGAGAGACTGAAACAGAGAGAGAGAGACTGAAACAGAGAGAGACTGAAACAGAGAGAGAGACTGAAACAGAGAGAGAGAGACTGAAACAGAGAGAGAGAGACTGAAACAGAGAGAGAGACTGAAACAGAGAGAGAGAGACTGAAACAGAGAGAGAGAGACTGAAACAGAGAGAGAGACTGAAACAGAGAGACTGTAACAGAGAGAGAGACTGAAACAGAGAGAGAGACTGAAACAGAGAGAGA
>JAMWET010005265.1:0-2500 GCA_024036415.1 Prochilodus magdalenae
ATCAAGCTGATTTGATTATACTCAATTGGACAATTGAGAGAAAACAATTTTATCGCTGGGTTTATGGCTGTGAAGGTTCTTGGATAGGGATTAAATCTACCCTGAAACTGATTTCTTTCTTGCTCTCCATGAGGTTGGAATGAAGGGACCAGCTTACCTTATGGGTAATGCAATGACGATTATTTTTCGGCCGCGTATCCCGTGGTTCTGTCACATTACATGGGGTGTGTTTGATGAGTTTCTTTGATTAGCATTCGCACCTCTGGACTCATTTCCCGCTGCTTGTGACCCAGAATCCCCTCCCGAAGACAGTAACATAATATTCAAAGGCCAAAGAACACACCCATGCAACACCCCTAACACCTCTAGGCACCTTCTCCTCGCTCACACTGTGGGTCACCATGCATGGCAGGGAGTAATATAGCAAGGTACGAAAGCCAGACTGCCCTTCACCTTCAATCATTTTATTTTTCTCAGAAGTGCCATTTGTTTTTTTTGTTTTTACTTCATTCATTAAGGTATAA
Organism: Prochilodus magdalenae; assembly: GCA_024036415.1. NCBI lineage: Eukaryota > Metazoa > Chordata > Actinopteri > Characiformes > Prochilodontidae > Prochilodus > Prochilodus magdalenae. The sequence goes on from JAMWET010005265.1 coordinate 525, forward strand.
TAAAATTATTAATTCATTCATTTATTATTAATTAATTTTAGGTAAATTATATAAATTATAAAATATAGTTATAGCAGTTGTATTTCTGTTTCTCACAATCCACTTCATTCCAAACATAGTAATTGATGTTGAGGTCTGGACTCTGGGGTGGTCAGTTCATTGTTCTGAAAACACCAGAAGAGTTCTTTCTTGATTGTGTTTTTTTTTAAGTACATTTTCTTTTTTTTCTATAAACAGGTTGTTAAAACAGTCTTTCAGAACTATCAGACTGAGTTAATTTTACAATGAAGGGATGGACAGGAATATATGTGGATTTGAAGAAAGGAGTGGACCATGGTATTTCACTAGTTCTTTCAAAGATGAAACTTTGGTGGTCAACTAGGTAGTTAGATCATCTTTTACATCTTACATCTTTTGTACATCTTATTATTTTGTTTATTTGTTTATTTTGACACTGATGTATTGATGTAAGTGGATTACCTTTTATTTATTCTCTTAGTTTTGAAAGGTAATCGTTGACATTTGCTCCATACTGCATACTACAGTTCAAAAGTTGGAGTCACTGTTTTCAGTGATTGAAGATGAAGGTGTAACATTATTCTAGTTATTTGTATGAAGATGTCAAGTTCAAAAAATATATTTTAGATTTGGTATGAATATGACAAATGTAAAATATGCTATTTGGTATAAATTCACCAAGCCAGAATTAGTCAACTTGGTGATTATAGGAACATGTAAAGATGCTTAATTCCTTAAAAAACTCGAACATATGAAATGAAATCATAGTGGGGTGCGAAAGTTTGGGCACCGTTGGTAATTTTCCTGATTTATCTTTATAAAGCATTGATTGTTTGGATAAAAAATTGCGTTAAATATATCATATAGGGGACAAACACAGTGATATTTGAGAAGTGAGAATGAAATGAAGTGAAATGAAGTTTATATGATTTACAGAAAGTGTACAATAATTGGTTAAACAAAATTAGGCAGGTGCATAAATTTGGGCACTGTTGTCATTTTATTGATTTCAAAACCTTTAGAACTAATTATTGGAACTCAGATTTGGTTTGGTAAGTCCAGTGACCCTTGACCTCCATACACAGGTGACTCCTATTATGAGAAAGGGTATTTAAGGGGGGCAATTGTAAGTTTTTTCTCCTCTTTGCATTTTCTCTGAAGAGTCGCAGCATGGGAGTCTCAAAACAACTTTCAAATGACCTGAAAACAAAGATTGTTCACCGTCATGGTTTAGGGGAAGGACACAGAAAGCTCTCTCAGAGATTTCAGCTTTCAGTCTCCACTGTGAGAAACATTGTGAGAAAATGGATGAACACAGGCACAGTTCAAGTCAAGGCTCGAAGTGGCAGACCAAGAAAAATCTCGAATAAACAGAAGCGAAGGATGTTGAGAACAGTCAGAGTCAACCCCCAGACCAGCACCGAAGACCTACAACATGATCGTGCTGCTGATGGAGTCACTGTGCATCGTTCAACTATTCGGCGCACTTTACACAAGGAGATGCTGTATGGGAGAGTGATGCAGAGGAAGCCTTTTCTCCGCCCACATCACAAACAGAGCCGCTTGAGGTATGCTAAAGCACATTTGGACAAGCCAGCTTCATTTTGGCATAACAAGGGCCGTTATGCATGGAGGAAAAAGAACACAGCACTCTGTATACTGTACATAGATACTCATTTGTTATTTTGGATAGTAAATTAAATAGCTATATTTTTGCTGGAGATGCTATCAGCACCAGAAATCAGCAATATGTTTCTCTACAGCACACCATTTCACATCAAGACACTCTGAAGGACTTATGCCACACCAGCTGAATTATTCTAAAAGTGTGGAACATCATTAAAATAACCACTTTACTTTATAAACATATTAATGACAAAACTTCATGACAAAAATGAATGTGACAGTTGATGGCGAACTTGGAAGTACACATACATGACATGAAGTCTTCACAGAGC
>JAMWET010005265.1:7500-127500 GCA_024036415.1 Prochilodus magdalenae
AATGATTTTCTCAAGTATTAATTGAGAAACAGGAGCTTATCTGCCCGTCTTTTCTCCTCAGAGACCTAGCCTATCGTGGATACTGCTTTTGTACCTGTTGACATCACATGAAATCATCATCATTCTTTTGGGTTTCTTTTGGACCGCATTACAAGTCCTATACTGTCCTAAATTGGCCCACCCCAACTTTTTTGCAATATGTTGCAGGCCTAAAAATTCAGGAATGGAGGATTATTAATAAATTAAATGACGCTGACCAGATGAAACATAAAAAATCTTGGGTTCATAAGACATAAAAGTCAAAGAATATGTAAGACACACTGCTGTTTGTTTATTTGCATTTTCCATACTGTCCAAACCTTTTCTCACTTGGGGTTGTAGAATAAATCCTCTTCTGTTTACAAACACAAATGTGGTATTGATTGAAACTTCAAGATTCAAACTTATAACAGAATGTTTTCTACTTCTATAAATGAGCAATAAGTGAGAAACTATTCAACAAAATGTTGAAGATGTATACAACGTACCGAGAAGTAACATGGAGGGTTAATTCAAGATTTACACATACAGATGAATCTCAAAGCTCGTCTGATAGATGCCTGAATGTTCTGTGAAAGTAGCCTTAGCCTAACCTTACACACACACACCCACCCGCACACGCTCACAGGCAATAAATCGGTGGGCCCATCTAACAAGTTCATTTCCGCAGGGCGGCGGAGGATGGCTCCTCTGACTTGCGAGTCAGCAGCCTGGTGAGCCGATCAATGAGCAGAGACGATGGAACTAGGGGCAGCGAATCGAGCCCAGATCCCCAAAAATCAATCAGCAATTTAAACGCTTGAAGGGAGGAGGATTGGGAGGGGATATGTGAGAAAAAGGGGGATGGAGGGGGGCTTGCTAGCACTCGAGTCTATTAAGGAGAAAAACGGAGTCAGTTTTAGGCTTGGAATTTGTAGCCCTATTTTCATGGTACAGTTACAGCTCAGTGTTTTACATGCACAAACTGTCCCATGAACAGCCCCTCATCAGTGGTTTCTTAACCCAACCGTGACACTGAGGTGTAGAAAGGTGTAGGCACAAAAGTAGATATACCTAATAAACCTCCATCTCAGTGAAACTCAGGATGTGGCTGTTTTTTTTGTGCTGGGCTTTGAGCAGGAACTCATTTAGGTCAGTGTCCAAGCTGCAGCATCGACACTATTGACCCAGCAAGTCATCCGCTAATAAAATGACTGACAGCCACTGGCCGTGCAATCGAAAATATGGATCCGCTGAGCAAAGTGGGGGTGGGGGGTGTGGTGGTTTGTGGAAAGAGAGTGAGAAGGAGCTAAAGGAATAACAGAACTGCTCTCAAGAAATTGTCTGTAGAAGACTAAAGGGGTTATTATATGCGTGTGGATGGGGGGGTGTGGGGAGGGGTGTGAGGTTGTGGGTGGGGTGGGGGGAGGGGGTGGGGAGGGGGGGGGGGGTGGGGGGGGGGTTTAATGGGGGGGAATAAATGGAATCTTGGGTGGGGGGTTGTGTGCATTGCGGGGGGAGGGGGCGGGGTGGGGGGGGTTTGTTAATTGGTTGTTAGCTATATGCGAATTTCTGTCATGTGACGCGGTGTCTATCTTATCCAGGTGTTGTACAGTGTAAGCGCTGGTTGCTACAGTGGAGCTCAATGAGTCTGTTTTTTCACTGCTTGACCAGAAGGTCACGAAGTGGGTGTGATGTGTTGTCCAGGAGAGCAGTGAGTGACCTCCCTTCAACCACCACAGTGAGCATTCCGAAATCAGCCCTGAAGACCATCACAGGACCACCACAGTGCAGGTGTTGTTGGTGTAGTGGATCATTCTCAGCACTGCAGTGACACTGATATAAATGTGGTGTGTTAGCATGTTAGTGTGTGTTATGCTAGTATAAGTGGATCAGACACAGCAGGGTTATTTATGTAAAGCCAGAGAGAATAGCTCATCTGTGGCTGCACAGTTGGATTTGGATATTCTCTTAGTCTTTCATTATTGGTGGATGATTCGCGGTCCAGCAGTGACACTGAGGTTTTAAAAACTCCAGCAGGTGTCTGATCCACACACACCAGCACAACGCACGCTAACACACCACCACCATTCTCAGTGTCACTGAGAATAAAGCACCTCCCAAATAATATCTGCTCTGTGGTAGTCCTGTGACCATTGAAAAACAGGGAGGGAGGGGATTAACAAGGTATACAGAGAAACAGAAGGATTACAGTATGTAAGGTGCATCTGTATGGTAAGTGGAGCTGATAAAATGGACAGTGTGCGTAGATACATAGCGGTGTACCTATTGAAGTGGCCGGTGGGTGTATATGCATCTTGGAATAAATGTATGTTGTGAACATCAGTGGTGTTTTCTAGTATTGTGAGTTTACTGTAGGAATTCATGTGAGTGAGGAGGGCACCCGCACTTTTCTACTATTTACTCAGGCACTTGCATAACAACAGTGACTGTGTGTGTGTGTGTGTGTGTGTGTGTGAGAGAGAGAGAGAGAGTGTGTGCTTGTTGGGGTGGAACGAAACTGGTTCCACTGAAAAACAGACATTGTGGAGGCTTAGCAACCAGAGAAGTGTCTACCTCAAAGACCTCCCTAGAGAGATCTGGCAACACACACACACACACACACACACATACACACACACATTCATTGCCACCCAGAATCCCAGGCTATAGATTATAAATGAATGCTGTTTACAACAACAAAAAATGTGCTGATTAAAGAATGAGTATGTGGTGAACAGTTGTTCCACTGAAACATCAAAGTGTCATTGACAACTCAAGGGGAAGCACATGTAGCTGCTAATGGTAATGATTATGGCTAATATTGTTATTATGGAAGGCTCACAATACATAAGAACATGACTGTGGCCATAGAACTATGTTTACTAGTGTCTAGAATCAAACTGTAGCGTGGTGAAAATCATCTGTCCACGAACAAGGGCGACTTGCTGGATATTGTGCATGTCAATCAGACAGGCCTTTTCTGTTAAAGTAGGTGGTTCTAATGGACCAGACTCTCTGACAAGGCTAAAACATCATTTCACAACACTCAAAGGGTAGCCAGCGCTAATTACAATTATGAACCAGAGAGGCACACAACAAGTGTTGCCTCAAAGCAAGAAGGGCCTAGGTTTGATACTCCCAGTGTGACTTCTGTATGTAGTTTCCATGTCCTCCCTGTCTGTGTAGATTTCCTCTGGAGGGCTGTGGTTTCCTCCTACAGTCCAAAGATATACAGTTAGGGGACTTGCCTGTAAATGTGAGTGTACATACTTTCTTATATATATATATACATATACACACACACACACACACACACACACACACACACACACACACACACATATATATATTATATTATATATAAATATATAAAACTGTATATATACAAGATTTACAATAATGTGAGGGGTGTACTTACTTTCGTGAGATTATATATATGTATATATATATAATCTCACAAAAGTAAGTACACCTCTCACATTATGATAAATCTTGTATTGTATCTTTTGATGGGACAACACTGAAGACATGACACTTTGATACAATGTTAAGTAGTCAGTGTACAGCTTGTATAACAGTGTAAATTTGCTGTGCCCTCAGAATAACTTAACACACAACCAGTAATGTCCAAACCGCTGGCAACAAATATCAGTACACAAGTGAAAATGGCCATATTGGGCTCAAAGTTTCAATATTTATTGTGGCCACCATTATTTTCCAGAACTGCCTTAACTCTCTTGGGCATGGAGTTCAGTAGAGCTTTGGATGTTGTCACTGGAATTTTCTTCTACTCCATTTTCCATGACGACATCACGGAACTGGTGGATGTTCGAGACCATGCGCTCCACCACTTTCTGTTTGAGGATGCCCTATGGATGTTTAATAGGGTTTAGGTGTCACGACATGCTCAGCCAGTCCAGTACACGTGTTTGGGGTCATTATCTTGTTGGAATATTTATCAACATTTCCAACAGTTTCCTTTCTCCGACGTCTATTTTCACAAGACAACCTCTGTATATGACGCTAAGCATGTGCACCCAACTTCTTTGGTCGACCATGAGGAGGCCTGTTCTGGGTGGAACCTGTCCTGTTAAACCGCTGTACGGTCTTGGCCACCGTGCTGCAGCTCAGTTTCAGGGTGTTGGTTTTTCTTATAGCCTAGGCCATCTTTATGTAGAGCAACACTTCTGTTTTCAGATCCTTAGAGAATTATTTTCCATGAGGTGCCATGCTGAACTTCCAGTGACCAGTATGAGAGAGTGTGAGAGGATAACACCGAATTTAACACAACCGCTCCCCATTCACACCTGAGATCTTGTGACACTAACAAGTCACATGACACAGGAGGGGGGGAAATGGCTAATTGGGCACAATTTGGCCATTTTCACTTAGGGGTGTACTCACTACTGTAGCCAGCTGTTGGGACGGACAGGCTGGACATACTTTACATTGTATCAAAGTGTCATATCTTCAGTGTATCCCTCGAAAAGATATAATAAAATATTTACAAAAATATGAGGAGTGTAATCACTTTTGTGAGATACTGGGTATATATATAAAATGCTTACCTGTGCTAGTGCTTCTATTTTCTGTACACAATGTACACAATGTACATACATTCAAAAATATCAAGACACCCCTGTAATGAGTAGATTTAGCCACTTATTGGTCCATCTGTTACTAACACAGGGTGATCAGTTGTGCACTTACAGCAGGTATATTCCCCATAGCACTTTTAATATGGGATGAGACATATTATCCCATATTAGGGATAATATACCTAATTGTATATTAGGTTCATGTAATAATGTCCAATTCTAAACGTTGATCATAAAGGTATTGCACTCCTCAGCATTGGGCTGTGAAGCAGTGGAACTGGGTTTTCTGTAGTGATGGAGCTCCATCCAATACATTTGGAAAGAGTTGGAGTGGCATTTGTAATTCAAAACAGCAGCCACACCAATACCTGACTAATGTTTTTGTGGCTTAATGCAATCAAATTCCTACAGCAGTGTTCAAACATCTAATGTAAAGCTGTTCAAGAGAGGCTGATGCAGTTAATGTACTCTCCTGCACTCATTGCGTCTGCCTGTACTCTGTCTCCTTAACTTGGACTCAACACTTGTCTCCACCTGCCTCACCTGCTCAGATGTTACATATATCTACACTCAGTAGATACAAATGTTATGCGCGTCTGGCCTAGTGTTGCTGCTGGTATATTTAAGCACCTTACTGTCGCTGCTGGGTTCAGCAGTGGTAACATGTGAATGGGTAGAGATGACTAGCAAAAACTGGGTAAAATTAAGCTAGTAAGACGGTCTCTGACATATTCCATGTCATTGGAATAGGTGTGTCTAGTGAAACAATAAAGTAGTATCCCTGTGTGTGAATTCTTTTTTTTTCATGTTGGCCCCCTTCGGTTTCGCTTTTTCGTGCTGCGCGTATGGTCATTGACACCATGTGATTGCCGGTTTTACATCAGGTATGCTGTCCCCCAATCCTTGTCCTGTCACAAGTCAGGAGACTACGAGACTCAGCAGACCAGCGCTTTTATGTGATTCCAATTAGCCCTCTCTACCTCCGTCATTACACTTGACTCCCATGGTGCAGTGTGATTGCTTTGTCCCAGCAGGTTTTTAAAGCCTTGCTGGTGGGGGAATATATACACTCAGGCACAAGAACATACAACAGAAAACTTTACTGCCTATTCACCAAACTGCTGCTGCACTGGTCACCAATCACTTACTACCTCAATAGGAGAAGATATCCTGATGTGATTCCAGCATAAGAACAAGATCAAAAGGTTTTACCATGGCACATAATATATTCGCGCTTTCTTGGCTATATTATATGGGGTTGTGCGTTAACTTTTATATAGTTTTGATACTTATATCTACTTACACACATAGACATAATTGTTGGTACCCCTCGGTTGATGAAAGAAAAACCCACAATGGTAACAGAAATAACTTTAATCTGACAAAAGTCATAATAAATAAAAATTCTATGAAAATGAACAAGTGAAAGTCAGACATTGCTTTTTAACCATGCTTCAACAGAATTATTTTAAAAAATAAACTCATGAAACAGGCAAGGTGTTTCTGTTTCCATTGTGGGTTTTTCTTTCATTAACCGAGGGGTACCAACAATTTTGTCCACATGTGTATGTTACCTTCACTGATGCAGCACCATACAGATTTCCTTAGATAGGCAGCTAGTTTTTTTTTTTTGTTTGTTTTTGTTGTTTCTATGTGACAATAGCAACAGACATATAACAGTATGTGACAAAGATAAAAAAAAGACATTCCAGTAAGGATCTTTTTAAAGAATGTTTATCTAACACAAGACAAACATAAAATCTGTTTTATGAAAATAATTATAGGCACTTGCTTGTTACTATTCGTATTTATATTCAAGCATCAGCTATTAAAAAACTATCATTGTGGTGATGTAGTAGAGTGGTACTATAGAATGCTCTATAGGTCACTTAAATTCAGGTTTTGGAACTCTATTTTACACTCTCATATAAACTGAACGAAATAAAGCTTTGACCATCACTTGTCACACTTGGTATCCATTCCTTACCTCTTTACAAACTGTCTGATTTCCAGCTGAAACATATAAGCTAAAAAGGCAAGGCTAGCATTGTTAGCTCCGCTTACAAACCATTAGCATTTGTCTGTTACTATTTTTTTCTCTATAGGGAATTGGTTTTTACATCTAAAAGACTAATCACACTGGATTTCTCTATCTTTTTATTTCCAGCCTGAAAATATAAGCCTAAAAGGCAGCTAGCATTGTGGTTACAAACCATTAGCATTTGCCTAAGTCAGACTTTCTCTATCTACATCTACGGCATTTCTTATCCAGAGTGACTTACAAGGTTAATCACATTACAGGTGGGCCAATGTAGTGTTAGGAGTCTTGCCCAAGGACTCTTATTGGTGTAGCACAGCATCACCCAATTGCAAAATAAAGCTCAGCATGCTTTGTATCGGTTAGGAACTGATATTAATGCATTCTTAGCTTTCAGCTACATTTTGTGGTTTTACCGTGTGTTTCCTCAGGTTGGATGTGCTGCCATGGCGAGCTTTGCATTTTGCTCTACAATAATTGCGTCTCATGTTTTAAAAAAAATATAACTTTTAGCACATGAGACTGTATCAAGCAGTATGTAATTACTGTGAGGAATTCAAAACACACAAAGAAAGGTTTAGCTAAAGTTTATGGGGCTCTATGATCACTTCATACTGAAGCACATGCTCAACACCTTCCTAGAGATCTTTTCAGGTCAGCACACTCGAGTTTTATTTTCAGTAATAAAACTGCTGCCTAGTTAACTTATAAACATACTTGGAGTGCGTCCAGTGTTATACACAATACTGTTGGCTGAATTCAGGAAAGTCTCCCAAGCTGTGTCACAGCACAGGGAGTCTGCATTGATTCCTACATGCAGAGCTGTGCTCTGGTGAGAAGTATTTGGACTGTGCAAACTGTATAGGTTTGTTTCCATACAAGTGTTTTCAGTTTTCTGAATAGATTTAAATTTTTTAATATTTAAATGTTTTAATTTGTCAAACGGCTAATATCTAATATTTATTGCCCTTGTCAGATAAAGGGACAGTTAAAAATTCAGAAATCATTAATCATGATCAAATCATGTGTTTACATTTTCTGTAGATCATTTTAGTGTGATTAAAATGTAAGTCATTAAAACAGTTTCTTATACCAAACTCAGTAAAGCCTTGCCAATAAATAAAAAATAAATGAAAAAAAAAATAAAGACACCGTCTTTAAATAATGATACTGTCACTCTGTCGTTCAGAGTTTCCATCACATTATCAAGTCAGATAATTAGTAAGTTAATAGTAAACACACTTTAAAATGGGCATTTAAAAAAATTCAAAAATCTAAGGCTCAGATTAAATCAGTATTGGTCCATATTCGATGTTAAAGTTCTTGGATTAGGAAGGACTACAGTACTGGAACAGGACATTAGCATGTAGCCTTTAATCAAGCGTGTAAGATTGGTTGTACCACAAATTTAAAGTCAGTCATATAAATTAGCTTATTATATGAAAACATGAAACTATAACTGATAAACGTAAAACTAAACTGCAGCAAGAAACTGTGTATGCTAACACAACTGCAATAATCAAATCCCCTTGTAACCTTCTTCTGTTTAATGTTAGCTCATTAGTATGTTTAACTAGCCTGCTGTCAGAGACTCTGGAGCTTATAAAAAAATGACGGAAAACACATTTTTACTGGAGTTTTGGTCTAGAAATGCTGCAGTTATCAGAACAGCCACCAAAATTACATAATTTACTTTCAGAGAACTGACTTTCCTGTAACAGTCAAAATAAATGAATGTGCTGGCAGCAAGGGTGATATTACACTGCAGCACAGGTGACTCAGAAATTACACTAGACTACATTCCTCCAATGACATTAGTATTAAAGATGATTTGATGGTTTTGAAGATCATGTGAACATCATGTAAAACTGTCCCACTCACAGATACATTGTTGCATTGAATGACAGGAATGACGGATGTGCTGTATTGAGACCATGGAACATATAATAAAGACCCTGCCTTGGAAGAACCCAGTGGATTGTCTATTAGAAATTCCACCCAGCACTACAGCATTCGTCCCAAATGCCGATTCAGTAATTATATCTAAAAACTGTGCTTCTGTGGATGGAATTAAAGCTAAATGGGAAGAAGAACTAGGCAGTGTTCTCCCTGAAGGTGTGGAAGAGTGCTCTGCAGAGAGTAAATGACAGCACCTCTTGTGCTCGACTGGGTTTAATACAGTTTAAGGTTCTCCATCACATACATTTAAGTAGGTCTGGGTTAGCTTCCTTTACTCTTGTGTCGATGACAGATGTCTCAGATGCACTACAAATAAGGCAGATTTATATCATATGGTTTGGTTGTGCCCTAAACTATCAGCTTATTGGTCTGCTGTATTTGGTACCGTTGCTAAAATCTGTGGCTTGGTGGTTGGACCCTGTGCTGAAATGTCTACATTCACAGATCAGATCCACAGCCTTACTCTTAGCCAATGGAGGATAAATGCTTTCGCATCTTTAATAGCACATAGGCAGCTTCTTTCAAATTGGAAATCACTCAACCCTTCTAGGGCAGCTCAATGGTTAGACATGCTTCATACACCTGAAGAAGATTAAATACCATCAGAATACCATCAAAAAATTCTACTATGTATAGAATCCTTTGATAACCGATATTTTAGACATTCAAGTACGTCCTCCGGAGTAGTGTATTGACCCGTTAAGCTTTCCAGGGCTTGGTCTATGCACCCCTCCTGCTCCAAAATGCACAACCATGAGACAGTAGTGGTGTTACGTGGTGATCATTTTTCCAACTTCCAGTAAATAAATGTCATAGCAACTTATGATTTTTAACATTATTATTAATTAATTAATTAATTAATCTATTTTTTTTTCTACATTTAATTTTAAGGCAACTGGTTGGGAGTGGGGGTTGGTGGGATTTGGAGAACCTTACTGAACCTTACTGTATCAGCCAATGAAATATATATTTAAAAAAGACAGGGGTATGGTGGAATATAATCTCTCCTTGAAAGTTTGTATTTTGTGTATTTAGATATAAATATATCCTAAAAAATGATAATAGATAAAGAGAACCCAATAAAAATGATAACACACACAATGATACGTTTTTGTAATCCATTTATTCTCTTCTAGGATTATCAGTTTTGTGTAAGGTATAATTAGTATCCAGACGTTTAATGAATGGATGAACTCAACTAAAATAATGATATGCACTGATGGGGAAAATCTTTATGGCTTAACTGAAAACTGCATTCCAGCACTAAAAACCTCTTCTCAACTTTGTAGCACAGTGGTGGCAGCATCGTGCTCTGAGGCCATCATTTGCTTAATCTATGATTGTATCAAGAAATGTTACAGGAGAATGTTAGGGCATCAATCCATGAACTAAACCTAAACAGAGGGTGGGTCCTACAGAAAGGCAACAACTCTAAATATCTCAGTTGGTCTACGAAGAGTGGTTGATTCCAGTGTATTCCAATAGAAGGGCAGAGGCAGAAACTAAGGTGTTACGTTCGTGCAAGAAACCCCACCAACATAACAGAATTCTGCTAGGGACTACGAGTCCTCTAAAAGTCAGTGTACAGATCAAAAGTTACAGGAAGTGTTTGGCTAAAGAAACTGGTGCTCCAAAGGGGCCAAACCAGTTCCTGAAAGCAGAGATTTACATACTTTTAAAAACAACGACATTTAACGTTAGCTAACTTTGTTCAATAATTAATAAAAAGCTAAATACTTATTGTGTTCTTTGCTATTTTGGGTCCTTTTTATTTATTGTTATCAATAATGAAAAGATCTGATCATATTTTCTGTCACACTTTCTCCCAACTTTCCAGCAGCAACTGAACCCAAACAAAGAGTCTTATTGCATTCATCTAAGGCTGTTATTAGTGATTGTAATAACTAACTAATAACTGACTAATGTACAGTTTAAATTTTTTTTATTATTAATCAACTAATGAAAAGTTTTTTTAAAGGGTCACCAAAGTCTTAACTGTCTAAACTAAACAATAATAATAATTGATGCACATAATCATGTACCCGTGACAGTAATAGCATCTGCACATAGGTTGCAGATACTAAATATGAAGTAAGCACACTTTATATGAAATATTATTATAATTTTATTAATTAACATTTATAGTAATTATAGTATTTATAGTTTTAGTTCTAGGTATTTTTTTTTTTTTAGCAGGAAATCTCATTTTAAGTATCATCAGTACTGTTTTTACCATATGCTAGTCTGGCACAGCCCTTTTTATAAGCTAAGCTCCTGAAATCAAGTGTATGTGTAACTGATGTGATCATGTGTCCATGGACCATGGCACACAACCTGGTGCACCTGTTGTCTCCCTACAACAAATCTTTATCTAGAATGCAGTGTCAAGTTTCAGCATGCTCATCTATGGACATGCCAACTGCGCATTCTAGAAATACATGCGCGCACACACACACACACACACACACACACACACACTTAAACACACTTACACACAAATTGCCTAAATCTCCCATGAGATATGCAAGTGATTGTCACATGTTGCGGAGCGCTACCTATTCCAGTGCTGTCACTGGTGTGGCATTTTGGGTGAGCTCATAGTCTAAAGGGCTAGCGGTGTAAAAACTAAGACCCCACCAGCAAACAGAGATGCTCTTTTTGTAACAGCTAAAGCTTTATGCATTCCATCCCCCAGCTCATTGTATTTTATAGAAGTACTTCTGACTGCTCATGATAATGTTTTTGTCTCTTACTGACTAAATTAATAGAATGCACTGCAGTGTAATTCATGGTTTTGTGACCCTAACTGTGGAGTTTGATTGATATATGAATATGATTTTCCTACATATTTCTACACAGCTATTTTACTAGCCCTTTAGAGTTGAAATAGATGCATAGGTGCAGGACTGGGGGGCTTCAGAACCAGGAAACCCCAAGTTTAAGTTTACAGTTCATTTTATTAGCAACGCCTGCCATGTATTTCTATTTACTGACTATTTTATGAGGTCCCTGTGTACTGTTACAGAATAAAGCCTATCTGTTGTCAGTCACCCTCTACTCTGTTATTCATTGGTTCATTTCTGAGGGCCATTGTTGGTCAGATATTATCTGACAGTACAGGGATTTTTACTTTTTGACTTCACTGTCACTGCTAGATAGAGGTTCACTATTAGCAAATATCTAACTGAGAGTGTTTCCGTGGTTATACTTTGACCATAGAGAAGTGACAAGTAAGAAAAGTGGTAAGTAATCGAAATTGTGCTTCAGAAAAGATGAGTTATAGCCATGTGTTGCTTTACAGCAGCCAGATGAAGTTACAAAGTGGGGGTTACTAATAAAAGAGGACACTGAGTGTATATCCTGTTATAACAGAGTGTAACACTGTTATATTTATCTTCCCACAGAAATTACTTTGACAAAATGCCAAAAGAGGTGTGGCGCTGTGTCCCTTCAAAAATTCATTCAAAGACATCCCACTTGGCCAAGTCCAGAAAGTATCATTCTACGGGTTTGCCCTACACTCTATCACTACACCAGCTTGCCACCAGCAACCGCCATCTAGCGAGTGTCCTAGCTTGCCACTCGTATATCTGTCATAACCAATCTGAAGCCACACTTCCTCTCAGGCAGTGAAAATAGCTGTAAGACCCATACAGGGAGCCACACTCACTGCACTAGGGTAAGTGGGAGCGCCTGGTAGCTCATGCATCACACTGTCACAGAGTAGAGACATTCAGTCACTGCGTGCTGTTATCGGCTCACCAGTACAAACCACTGAGTTGGATTAAGAGTAGCGGCAACTGTGCCTAAGCCAAGACCTCCACATCTTCATCAGTCAGGCCTGCAAAGAGAGGGCGGTGTTATGTGCTAAAAGCAATGGGAAACATGGGTGTTGAACTCGGTCAGGGACTGCCTGCAGCCGTCCAGCCCTCTGGCAATAATGCACCATGTTAGGGCTAAGTTCAGGTGTGTTAGGTGTGTGGCATCGCATAATTAGTAGAGACTTAATACAATCTACATAAAACAAGTTACTTAGTGGCCGAAAGAGAGCTCTAGATGTAAAGTTATATAGTTACAATATTTATAGTTACATTAAGTATAACTTTGACTTGGAAACATGCATAAAGCATGTGTAATCATCTTCAGTGGAAAGATACTACCATAGGACCACCATTAGGCTAAATATTCTTAGTGCAGTGGACCATTCACAGCACAGCAGCGACTGCAACATGCTGGTGGTGGGGTAGCATGCATTGCATTGCTCGAGCTGATTAAAGGCTGTAGTTTGTAGGATGTCTAATAGGTTCCTAGGTGATGGCACCACAGACCTTAGCGCTCTGCCTCATAAAACACACCTTACTTAACTTTTAAATTAATTAGCAAGGCCTTAATGAATCTATTTCAGAATGTTCAGTTAAGAATGTGGACAAAAATAAATCCATGTTAACACTCCTAGGTTAAAGAATGACTAAGACAAATTATGAATAAAGACATATAGTAAACAATGCACCAAAAGCTACAGTGTGTCCATGCTAAGCGAGTGCCCTGGTGGAGAATCTTCCAGCTGCCTAATATGAGTGAGTGAGTGAGTAGGTGGGTGGTTGGGAGGGATGTCAGATTAAATGATCGGTCGCCATTTCCGTGAGGTGTTTAGAATCTACAAAGACAAACAATAGCCTGTATCTGTCTAGTTATAAGCTTTTCAACTGTATTGGTGTGTCTTATACAGAGGCCAGTGAGGGTGTATCTGTAAAATATGCCTAATGGAATGTGTAGCACTGGCCGAGGTTCTGCAACGCCATGTGCTCTTAACCATAGATTGGCTGCAAAGACCGGAGCAGCTTGCCTTGTCCTTGCTGATGGAAATGCCAATCCAGCTCCGTCTTTTTCCCCCTCCACTGCTCCCTCAGCTTAACCGGCTCCTTAAACCCTGGGTCCTAACTCAGAGCCGCAGCGGGTGAGGGAGCACACAATTTTACACTTGCGCGCACACAAACAAATAACGTGGTATTGATCAGACTCAGAGTAGAGGCATTCTCACTGATGCCCTCTCAATAGATCAGTCACAGAAGTCTGATTCTCTCTCTCTCTCCATCTCTCT
The DNA here is from genome assembly GCA_024036415.1 of Prochilodus magdalenae. Lineage (NCBI taxonomy): Eukaryota > Metazoa > Chordata > Actinopteri > Characiformes > Prochilodontidae > Prochilodus > Prochilodus magdalenae. The sequence continues at coordinate 21,218 of JAMWET010005265.1, forward strand.
CTCCCTCTCTCTCTCTCTCTCTCTCTCTCTCTCTCTCATATACACACACACCCACAAGTACACACCATAGGGCTCAGGTTCAACAACTCCCGACAGGCAGGAACACATTCAATCGACCCAACACACATATTTTTCCTTAATGATCAGTCGCTTATACAATGTCGCTTTCTTTCTCAACTGTTTGTACACGACTTCCCACACTTCGCATTGAGGCATGCTTGCACAAGATTTATATGCCATTACACAACAAATTTGCTTGCTAATGAAACTACTGTGTGCTAGCGCTTGGGTTCTTATTGTATCTTAGCTCATTTGGGGACCTTTTGTGCAGAAACATAAAACTGAATCTCTACGTTTCTGTTTTTATGCGATAATAAAGCTGAATTTGCACATATAAGAAAATCAAAACTAAATATTTCCCTCCTCAGAGCAAGAGTAGTAGATCAAAAACCAAAGCATGAATTCTGCTAATTGATGACCTATACTACTGTATACATAAGACCTTCATTGTACAGTCAAATTCTTGCACCAGACTGGACGTGTCTGAAGATCATGTTCAGACAGGAAAGAGTTAAAGCAGCACATTCCTATTGTTATGAAGAAACAGTGGTGCTATCTATCTAGCTATGGAACATGTACTGCCAGGAACCTGCATATTATATGCGGTCACTTGAATTAGCTGTGTGATTATCAATACAATAGGAACTCAGAAGCATGTTTTATTGTGTGGAGTAAAAATGCATTTTAAGCAGCTGCTTAGTTTAGCTTGCCCATGTGTTAGACAAAATCTGCACTGATAAGGTTAATGTGCTGATTAATTTCCAAGGCCTATGTTTTATAATAAACTAATGAGTACATTTTCAGTTTTCATGCTTCCTTTAAAATATCCGTTCCACCCTTATTTGCTTTTTTTAAGCAGCGACCCCAGCAGCCCTGCAGTAATCTGAATCTCCCACTAAGTTAAAACAACAATTTAAACAAGCTGCTGCATTTTTAATAAAGCCTTCTTCGCATTAGCATGAATTATTAAGACATTTAAATTCTCCAAGTTTCTCACGCTTGAATATTTCCCCTGCATTCCAGTCTTCTCATGTATCTCCTGCTTATACCACTACTCCATCACAGTGTAGTCATTATGCTGTTAACTTCTCTGTCCCCCAATCGGTCTGGGCCTTGACATGTTTTTGGGCTTTTCCAAATTCGACGGAATGCGTTCGAATGTGGCTGAAACCCCTGCTTGACTGACAGTCAGCCCCGGCTGCCATGGGAGGGGCTGGGTTTAACAAGTGCATGGCAAAGGCCTGGAGCACTCATGCTGTCACTCAGAACAAGCGGCCTATTCGCCCCAGGGCACAGTCTGGCCAGTAGCAAGCAGAGGTGGCAGACCAATGAGGAATGTGACTTTTAACATGGCGGGATCAGAGAAGCCTGCACCTCAGTCCTGTGTCAGAAACATTCCTAACCTCAGAGGCACAGGGGCTAGGTTGAGGTGGGGGTGGATTGGGGCTAATACCTTGTCTAGGACCCGTCTGACACATGTTTGGAAGTGTCTGGAACATATCAGCGTGGAATGGCCTGTAGCTAATTTTGCTGCTAGTTGGCTTTGGCGCTGAGAAATAGAACTGGCACGCCTATTGGTGTCTGCTTCGTCAGATAAAAATTGCCTGCTTCTATCAAATACAACGGTTTTATGAAAATCCTAACTCTCTTTACTGAAGCATTTCGAGATTTCTAGATCCAGGTTATTTTGTAAGACGTAAGTCCCGATTTCAGTTGGACGAAATAATTCACCTGCCATGGATAACCTTGTCATTGGCTTGACAAATTCCCACACACGGTTTGCAAACGCTACAGCATCTTTCACAGCCTAACAAATGCATTGAGTCTCATGAACCGTACATACATGAACATCTGAGAGCCTGCTGAGGAGGAAACCCACAATGAAGAGCCTCATTATGAAATCCTTCCCTTGATGCTTTTTACATATATTTGTTCTGCTTTTTTATTTGCTGAATGCCTCATGCTTCCCTCCCTCCCCGTTCCCCCCTGCTCATTGCCATTACAGTCATTTACCTAATTGGATAAAATGACTCCTGGATGTACGCCAAAGGATTTTTATGGCAATCGTGCGCGCCCGTATGTGTGTTTGTGATTCAGATGTTTGATTATAGGCTCTCTTTGATAATTAGTCCCTTGAATCCACCTCATCCTCTGCCCAGCACGAGCAAAGACCCTGTTCCCTTAATCACCTCAGCAGTGTGCCGTGAACAACAAACTGGCTCAGCCAGACCAACCAGCCGGCTATAAAAGTATCATGATGTGCCCTCCAGGGTTTAGCACTGCACGTGCCCAGTTCAGCCCAGCTTACCCTGCCTAATTAGACCTAATTTGGGGTAATACCATGATCAAGTATAGGCAATTAACAGCAACCAGCTCTTCTCTCTCTCCCCAATTTGCCTGGCCTAAACCTAAATAGCAACAAAGTAAATAAGCTTAGCATACAGATTGACATGATCATGTTTACCTCAGTTCATCATTCATAAGGTTTGTCATAAAACAAGGTTGATTATTATTATTATTATCATTATTTTAATCTAAAGTTAACCCATTAGCATCTTGTCCTAACACTCACTGACTCATTGAACTAGAATGTTGTGTCTAGTTTAATTCAACCATGCCATTTTTACTCTGTATGGTTATACGTTATGATTGTAATCATTCCGACATATTTTAGATATTTTGTAAAGCGGCTTATGTGAAAATAGTTTTTGGATCTCTGAGTTGAACACTGCCAAGTAGAGCTCTCCCTGTAATGAAAGAGATGAAAGAGTGTGGACAGGCAGACAAATCAATATGATAACAAACTCACGCACTTTTAATGCATCACAGAAGGATGTTCTTGACAATACGAAGAAGAGAAAACACTGAAAGCTTCTGCTAGTGAAATACAGGCAGTAGGGGCATGAGGTCAGTGGTTGGAGCTCATCAGGACCTTTATCAAAGTCATTGTTTACTTTGCAGGCTGCCAGTTATCAAGATAATGGTGAGCCAAAGCAAAAAGCCTTTCTGGAATCCACATGCAGTCTGCACCGTGTACCTGTGTAGAGTTATTTCCATTAACTTGATCTCTTTGATTCACTAAAGCTCAACACTTCTTAAATGTTTGATGGAACAATTCTGCTTAAGGAATCTTTCCTCCAGGACCACCCACCAGCAGATTGAGATATCATGGGAGAGAGAGGAAGTAATCCCTTTGAAGGGTTCAGTGGGGATTTAGGTACCTCCTGTGATCTAAAGGAACCCCCCAACCCCCGGTTTCAGGGACGTTACTGGAGGTTTGCTGTCCATATCTCACTGGCTTATACACAGCCGTCCCATCAGAGTTGCGGGTTTATAAATTTATGCAGATATGGCTTGGTTAAGTCTGCAGAGTAGATTAGTCCCAAATAGGCACAGCTTTATATGTATATGACATAAATCACTTCTAGTTGTTTTTGACATTTGGCCCAGTGCTGTGCACGTTTTCGAATCACCTCTTCTAACAGGTTTCATTAGCTTGGTAATATTATAGTCCCAAAAAGGCACTTGTATAATTTAATAACATCAGTTTGGGTAAAAAATTTCTATTCAGAGAATAACAAGCCAGTGGATTTCTGTGGTGTGGGAGAAAAAAAACACTATTTGACAACAGCATTTAATTAAAGGCTGTATCTCTGCTTTTTGTTCACTATCGCTTCGTTACACATTGTCTTAAATGGAGCCCAGAATTTACACACACAGACACACACACACACACACACACATACACACACACACACACACATACACCAGTGATTTCCATTATACTAATCCCTTTCTCTTCAGTTTCTCTCTTGCCACACCATGCCTGTGCTCTTCTGGCAGCAAGCTAGCTCACATGCAAATGCGTCGGGTAATGAACAGTAAAAAGGCGAGGAGACAGAGAAAGAGGAGGAGGAGGAGAGTGGGAGTGAGAGACATAGAGAGAGAGAAGCAGAGAAAGAGAGGGAGTGAAAAAGAGAATTCACAGCCAGTGTGAACAATAAGAAGCAGTACCCACCCCTTTCTTTGTAGTCTCCTACATCTCTTGTTTCCTTCTGAGGAAAGGGAAAGGAAGGGTGGTGTGTGTGTGTGTGCGCGCATGCATGCGTGTGTTTGGGAGGGGTGTTCATAGGAGCTGTCATATGCCTGACAGATATTGAGGATAATTGTTCGCGCTCTTCCTCGAGCCTGTGTGAGTGTGCCACAGGAATTCATGCCCCACACACCTGGGTAACAGAGTGAAGTCTGTGTGTGTGTGTGTGTGTGTGTGTGTGTGTGTCTATGCACACAGATTAGCTGTGAGATGAAAAGATAACAAGCAGTAGTTGTGGCTGTCCTTTGGGGAATTCTTTGCTAAACAGGGGAAAATTCTTATTTTCTATTCCAAGGTTGTCAGGTACAGCCCAGAAGCTTCGATTCTTGCACACTGCACAATACCCACGGCCCAATTAGAACATTTCATTAGCGCAGACTTATGTAATCAATGATGATGACATTCTGAGAATTACACCTTCATCCTTGGTCCAGCCTCTGGATTACTGCGGTTTCATACAAATACTGAAGAAGTGAAAATGATGTCCTGATTGAACGCAGAATATCTAATATGTCTTATTACAAGCTTACTTTACTTAAGTCTGTTTGTATGAGCTATACATTGCTTGTGCATCTTTACCTTGGCTTTAGTGGAACAAAAATACTTTCTGTCTTTTTATATCATTGGAAAACCACCTGCCCTTTATACGGTGTGGGAATTGATACAGTTGATATTGTAGACTGACCAATACAAATAGGCCATTCAGAAAAAAATATCCCTTTGCATTAATTTGCATGGATAAGATTGCTAGATAGTTACCATTTTTTTCCAACAGTGATAATGTATATTATATCTGATTGTTTAGATTTTGTAGCATCTTTCACTTTGCTATTTTTCTTAACCACATATTGTATTTTACTAGTTTGGCTCAAGGCTTTAACATATGGCTATAGTGCAAGTAGAGAATGTATAAGAGAACTGGGAACCTGAGGCCTGGAGTCCTACACCGCTTTAAGCTAGAGAACGGGACCCATGGTAACAAACTGTGATAGGACTGATGAACAGAGAAGACAGGGATGGTAGAGGGGTGTGAAACCTCACAGGTAACAGAAGGTAGAGATTTCATAACTATATATATATATATGTGTGTGTTAATATTACTGTGACATATTCTCCCTGAGAGCCTTTATTAACTGCTATTTATTTGATACTCATCCAGTAAAATCATATTAAAAGCAAATTTTTTACTTTGACACAGCACCACGTTTTTAACATTGAAACCTTAAATATTAATAATTAAATAAATATCCACATGTTTTTTTTATAAAACTAAAGAAAGGTAAGACATCATCGTCAGTAACATGACATCCCAATGGTTTTTTTTATGTGTTTTATTTGAGGATTGAATAGATAGATTTATTGTAGTAGATTTATTGTTCTCAGTCCAGCATTTTCTGTTGATATCAGCCCAATTCTTATGCTCCTAGATATGAAAAAACCCCAGCATGTATTTTTAAAAATTAATGAATTTAAACTGACATTATTTTAGTTTTTACAATAAAAGACATATTAATAACATTTTGATATTTTAAATATAATTACTTTTCAGGAATTATCAGTATAGCTTCAGTATAGCATTATTTTTCCCACCACTGCACATTTGTAGGCATTTTGGGAAGGTAGATTCAGGAGAGTCTGTTATATCCCAAAAGGATGAATGTGGCTTAAGTGTGTGTGTGTGTGAGAGAGAGAGAGAGAGAGAGAGAGAGAGAGAGAGAGAGAGAGAGAGAGAGAGAGAAAGAGAGAGAGACAGAGAGAGAGAGAGAGAGAATTGAATTGAAAATAATGGGTTTCCTTAAACTAAGAGAGGAGGAGCAAATGACCCATGGTCTCTGGGTTCTCTCTCTCTCCCTCTCTCTCACTCTTTCTCTTCCTAATGCCTACCCGCCTGCCGCCTCTTCTTTAAGTCATCTGCCTGCTGCTCTCTCTAACCTCTCTTTTTCCCTCCTTTTCTCTGGGCAGTGTAGAAACAAAACAGCCTGGTAGCCAAAACTAACAATGGCCCTTCCCATAGCTCAGCAGTGTCTAAAGGAACCGGGCTAGCGTCCAGCACCATGAAGCACTGGAAATACAAGGGTGGGCTTAGGTTGGCCTGCGTCACCCTGGGTGTTCCCTTCCAACCTCCTGGCCTACATTCACAGCCTGCCCTCCTGCCCTATAACCTTTCTCATTCTCACTGTCCACCAATGTCACAGGGGATTCATGAGGACGTATTTAAGACATTGAGGTTTAATTTTAACTTGTGATTTTGTTTAGTTTAGTTAAAGGGTGGCATTGTCAGGTTTCTGTCATTTGGTTTATGTCCTGATGTCTTTCTTTTTTAAAAACCTTTATAGAACTGCTTTATTTAGAGTGCAGTCGTTTATTAATTATGTAATGTTGAAATAATTCAACTTTAACAAGTAATAAAAAGGTCCGTAATATGATTTGTTTCATGCTAGTGAGTAAGCCATGCTGTTGAAAATGTGCAGTACATATTTTCCATGTATCTATTTATGTTCTAATTATATTTTCATATGTTTGTCCTGATTGAAGTATTCACTATCAAAACCTTGTAACCCCATCAAAACATGAACATACGTAGATGAATCCTGTACCGTTGCAAGAGCTTCATGATTTTGATAGAAGAGCAACAATACACTGATTAAGTTTAGACTTATATTTTTGCAAGCCCCTACTTAGGACTGCCGTAGTAATGGTCTCAGAGCTGAGTCTGCAGAGCTGAGTCTCCTATTTCCACAAGTACATCTCAGTTATAAAGGCTATAACAACACATTTTCAAAACTCTGCGTCCTGTTCTCCAGCTTCTACAAATCAATGGAGCTCAAGTTCATCTCCTAATTACTGCTGTGGCCACCACTCTCCTCCACTGAGCGACTTATCAATAGCACACTTCCACTCTTTTTCACCGGAGCCATAAATCTTCAGCCTAACGCCTCTGCCCACCTCTCTAAGCCCTCCTCAGGGGAAGTCTGGACATTTTGTTAACGCCTGCTAACATGGGTTTCTCCACGTTCAACACTGCTGTGATGTGTTGGGGAATAGATAGGGTTTTTTAATGTGATACAGAGAGGTTTAGTTTTTTCCCAGTTTACTGTTAGACTGCTTCGAGCGTTGTTTTCCTAATCAGTGATTATCAAATGGTGATCAGTGTCACATGTCGTGAACTCTAATGACCCCTAATGATACTCTTTTGCTTATAATTATATGACAAATCAAATAAACTTATGTGACCTAAGTAAAAGGAATCAAATCTAGGTTCAATTCTGTCTCTACATTTGCTGTTTATGACTAGCTTGTATGATTTCTTAGCTTACACTCACCCAATAAGAGTTATTTTGCACTGTGCTCAGAGCGTATAGGCTTTTATAGATTACAGAAAACTAGCTGAAATCAAACCTACAAGTAACAGTTGCGTAAAAGTTTGTGAGAGTTTTATTGTTTCATCAGTTTCTACATAAATATCACCCCAAATATGATTATTTCATATAAGTCACAACAACAGATAATAAGAACCCAAACCGTATATGGGTTTTCTTCCTTTTATTCAACTGAGGAATCTAAAATTAGTGTTTTAGTTTTTTTGATTGGCAAAAGTATGTGACCCTCTGCTTTCAGGAACTAGTGTTATCCTCCTAAGCAGCAATGAGTTCAATCAAATGGTTTCTATAACTGTTGATTGTCTGAACATTAACTGAACATTGAGAAATCTTGGGCCATTCCTCCATACAGGACTGCTCCATTGATGGGCTTTTTTGTATGAATGACGCACCTTATTTTGGACTTTTACTCAGCTATTCCGAAATGCAACATTTCCTCTGCTTTAAGCGTTCTTTTAGGCTAACTGGTGTTTTTAGGGTCTCTGTTTTTCTTCAGAACCCACCACGTCTGTTGAGGTTCAGGTCATGGGTCGATTCCCTAACATTCTACTGTGAAATTTCTGGATACAATAAAAAATTTATAGTTCTATGAAATAATGATAAGCTCTCCTGGTTCGATAGCAGCAAACAGTCCCAAACCCTAATACTGCCAACACCATGTTTGAAAGTTGGGGTGATGGTCTTATGCTGGAATGCAGTGCTCTTTTTTACTAGACATAAAATCACTCATTTCAGCCATAAAGATCTATTTTTGCCAAAACTTTCCACATAACCTTATTATGGAAGTATTCTGGCTCGTTCAAGTGATCTTTAGGAAACTTGGGTGCCAGCATTTTACCTGTGATTCTGTATATAATATTATTGTGCTGTTTTTGCCAGATTGTGAACACTAGCATTCGCCCATTCAGATTTTTAGGTGTTACCTCCAAGGGTGCTTCACGATTCTGCATCTTAGTCTTGAAATAATTTTTGTTGGAGGACAAGTTCAGGGAAGGGTAGCAATGGTGTTGAATATCCTATTTGCTCACAATATGTTTGACTGTGCTTCAAAGTCCAAACTTATCCGATATAGCATTGCAACCTGTTCATGACCATTGGCAAATACTCTGAATCTCAATCGACTGACATGTGGAATGAAAAATCTAAAGTAAATGGTAATGACTTTAAAGGTGAAGACATGTTTACACCAAACTGATCTTTCTAGTGGCTCAAATACTTTTGCCAACAAAGACAATGAAATTGCTTTGTATAAAACATCCAAATATACACACACCCACACAGGCATTCTTAATAGCACTCTCTTTTTCTACCATTATGCATTAAATGAAGATCCAATCATATTTTATGTAAAAGTTATGTAGAACTCACAATATGAAAACTTTGAAGCAGTAATGTAGAGTGATGCCAGTGAGCTGTTTCATAACCTGAGGCAATACTCACTGTTGTTTTATTTGTAGTAAAAGACATGTACCCTATTTATATATTTTCTTTAGACTCCTTAAGAAAGTCATACATTTTTACTTTTTCATTAAATGCATTCCTATCAAGAAGTAAGCATGCTGAATAAAATGTTCTGTATTTTTGACATGTGGTATTTATTCATCAGCTAAACAGTATACATACATGTTACTTAATAGAACAACAAGCAAAAGAAATTTGACTCTGAAATCATTTATTTATTTATTTATTTTACTGGAAATATATTTTTCTGTTGTAAGAAAAACCAAGTACCCCTCAGCTTCAGAAACTAGTAATGTACCTTTTGACCGTAATAACCCACGTCTAGTTTTTGGTGTAGACAGAAAGGCATTTTTGACTATTCCTTTATGTGGAATTATTCAATCTTCAAACTCGAACATTCAATGTTAGTGAAGTTTGACTAGGTAAACCAAAACCTATTTTTTCTATTTTAGCCATTCTGTGATACATTTACTTGTGTCTTTGGGATCACTACCTGGTTGTAAGGTCCACTTCTTCATCCTCAGCATTTTGATGGCCTCACATTTTTCTCAAGCATCTGAAAGAGAGTTCATAGTCAATGATTGCGAGTGGACCAGGCCATGAGGCAGCGAAGCAGCCCAACACCATAACCGTTTTATTTCCATTGCACTAATCATCTTCCTGGTACATGTCCCGTGTAGGTCAAATTAGCGCAGTCTCGTTCTAGTGCTAAATGCATGCATTTTGGCATCCACATCTGCATCATATGGTGTGTTGGGTTGAATTTATGGCCTCGGCTGGATATGTTTCCGGTGGTTTTAGGCATTATCTTCTTGTAGATAATCTGCTGAACAGTGGAATGACTTCCATGGTTTCCAAAATCTTCTTAAACCCCTACACAGACTTATGGCCATCTACAACTTTCTTTCTGATGGACTCAGTGAGCTCTTTAGGTCTTGCTATAATCATACCAAAAGTAACAACAAGCAAACCAGACCATATTTCCGAGGTTAAAGTAAGACATGATATTCCAAGTTATTCTTCAATGGCGCTTTAATCATTAGCACTTATTAAAAATATCACTTGTTAAATTATTAAAATTATTTAAATAAAGAGCATATATATAAATGCTTTTGCATGAGTTATACCAACTCATTGCTCCATCACTCTGGTCAATCTGCCACATGTCTTTGAAAGGATTTAACCTTCATTCCTGTTCTGCTGCTTTCAGGTGCCAATGTTTCAACCTTCTGTTCCTTGACCTTCACCACCTGTTTGATCCCAGTCCTGATATCCAAGGAATAGCCTCTATCCCTGCAATCCATATCCGGCAAGATCTGTAAAGGTCTGAACGCTTGCAGACCTAGGTCAAGGATGCGGCCTACACCAGAGACTCTTTATTTCTTAAGAATTGTTATTCTTTAAATTGTAAACCTTATTGAGGATTAAAATATTATTGTCCATTATTTTTACTTTGTGAATCTTTCTGCCAGAGCTGCCTGTATGTCCATACAAACAAGTCAAAAGTTTTCACAGGGTTTAATTACTTCTTCACATGACTGTACCCACACGACTGACTTATATTCTTGCTTGTTTAGTGTTGGTAATAGGCATTTTTTAAAAACGCCCAGACATTTATGAAAGCAAAGCTCAGCCAATGTACTTACGCTTGATTTAGTCTGACAAATGATATTCCTCCACTCAGTGTGAGCACTGTTTTCATAGTGCAGCACTGTTGTAGCAACCACGTGTGGATCTGCTCCTTTCTGAAATCTCTTCTAAGTAAACAGTTGGCTTATGTTAGTGGAATTCTGTTCTGAGTCTGAGTGAATGTGTGCATGTGTGTGTGTGTGCTTGTGGGTAGACACACATTAGTATGCATTTTCCCCATACATTAGTGTAATTCTTTTGAATATTAAAGTTAAGGGCAGTCTGGTATTTGTTAAGTCTAGCTAGAAGTCATACGGCAAGTGGTTCCTGTGTGGGTGTGTGTGTGTTTGGATGTTTTATACACTGTATATTTTCTATAATCAGGACACAAACCACATAAAAGTAAAGCGGATCTAGAATGTTGCAGTTCAAACCAGTGGCTTTGGCAAGCTCCAGGTTGCCATGTGTTGATTTTTTGAATCCAGCAAAGAACATGGACATAAGAGTTGATAATGGTGACTACAATAATCTAAATTAATCATGCTTATATTATCACATTATTGTTAGAATATACTTGTTACATTTTCAAAAAAGTATTGATACGTCACATGACATTAATATTAAAGGTGGCGACATGTGACTAAGAGAGGTTCAAACAAATTAAACATGGGTATGTTCAGATGCTGTATTCTGTTGTAATGTTATTTCAGTACATCTCATACATAAGATTTTCTGATGAAGACATTTGCCAGATTGTGCTGCACTGCCTTAAATATTTTGGCGTTTGTATTCTGTGGCACCTCATGCAAGATCATATCTGATGCATTATTTAAGGTGGAGCAGAAAACTTCAGACAAGAAATTGAGTTCGACATTTTTGATAAGAATTTTTGATTACCTGACTTAAGCTATAGTAAATACTGAAAAAAGTGGCATTATATGTAGTTGTTATGGAAATGTGGTGTGTGAGATATTGTGCACAAATGTTGATGCATATTCGGTGAATTCTGAGGCTGTACCAAAATCTCAGTGGTAAAATTAACTTTAGTGGTAATTTGCTTTTTTAATTAGGGCCCTTAAAGAAGCTCTTGGTCACCCAGATATGGCCTGTGCTCTTCAAATTACTCAAAAACATTTATTTCCAATTATGACCAATAATGTATAAAGTTGAGCAATAAGTAAATTATCCTCCTTTTCAAAGTAACATTTCTGTTGCAGTGTTCAAGACTTTTAGCTGCAATATACATAAATGAACAGCTGACTTAAAAGGCTTTGTTGGCTGTATGACGTTATATAGACAAAGCCCTGGGCTTATCCTTGGTATTAACCAATTATGCAATCAACATTATGAACACAGGGTATATAGACCTGTAAACGTAAAACAATACAGTAATCATATAAAGTTTCTAGTGATATATTTTCTGGTATTATTATTAAAGCAGCTAGTCTGCGTTGGTACTCATTTACAATATAGATTTGCTGATGTTGTTCTTCAGTGATGATACTGAATATGAGCACAGATGCAATAAGACTTGGAAATGAAGTCTGTCCCCCAAGTGTTAGCAGTGTTGGTAGTGCTATTGTTGTATACATACGTATGGTATAAACCCTCTACGAAGAGTAGCTCCATTATAGGCAGCAACGGTGCATATTATTCAACAAATGTTTTTGCTGGTGCTTTGGATAAAGTTTTTAACCCTCTAATTGGGATATGTAATCAAGCGAGATATTTGTTGTTTGTAAAATTTGCTTCTTTAGATTTACAAAATATCTACAACGGTAAGCTAACAAGCTATGGAAGCTCATGTGCATAAATGAACATTGTACATACTCAATGTCTCACAGGATTGCCCCAAACCATATCTTATGTTCTCTTACTTACTCAGACTTACTTAAGTGGTCTTAATGGACAACAAACAAGACAGAGCTAGGAAATATTTCTTCCAGATTTTTTTTTCTTTTTTTCTTTTTTTATTAAATTGTGATGTATGGTTTCAGAAACCACATAAACATAGTTCAAACCACTTAACTACTCAATTACAGTTTGAGGCAAGTGTGCTATAATTTAAGCATGCAGTTTGCACAGTGTTAACCGCTGAGTTTCTATTACTTATATACAAGAGCCGCATGTGTTACTAAGCTACATTTACTTTATGGTAGTCTTTGATTAATGCAGGATGGCGTAAAGTGAACAAACTAAGTGTAACATTTATAAACCGTTCGGTACCTCAGGAAGGCATACTAGGAGGCGATCGGACGTGCGTTTTATCATACTTGTATAAGTTCATCATTAGACATGGATGCAACAGAGCATGGGGAATGGGATGGATGGTTTAGTGAATAGATAGATGGGAGTACCCCAAAAATACAATGGTTCCATTAGCTGTTGTCTTTGCATTTTGGCCATTCAAGAATTCGCAGCCTATTCCTTTTAGTGGCAGATTTAGCCAAAACCCAGCATGAAAAACTAAACAGGTTGTCCCCAGACATGTATTCACATTTCAAGATCAGGTCTAGCCCCACGAGACTAGCTCCATGGTGCCAATGGACAACGTATCTTGATTGATCATCTACATTTAAAGCGACCAGATAATTGTGGAGATGTTTGTGCAAATATATTTTACAACTTCATTAATATTATCAAATATGTCTTTGAAATTGTTGATGGTTAATGACTATGTCAGGCACTCCAATCAGATCATCTGCTGACGATGCTATATAAACCATTTCACACTGTCCTTTAGAGTGAAGCAAGATGCCAAGAGGCCTCTTCCATTCTGTATGAGATTCTCCAGTGCACTCTTTCTCTCTCTCTCTCTCTCTGCGCTGGCTGAGCGTTCCATGTGTGGGAGCATTTGGCTCTGGCATGCAGTCGGCCGCCCTGCTGCTCAGAATGGATCCCGCCACGGCTCTTTTAATTAGCCTGATCAAGTGTTTTATGGGAATTGGACCTCCGTGCCGAGCCATTAACACATCCCGAGGCATGGCTCCCACTATTTCCTCTCTTTCTCTCACCCTGCCTCTCTCTCTCTCTCTATCGTCCCTCTCGCTCACTCACTCCTTTTCCTCCCTGCCTCGCTCTCTCTCTCTCTAGTTTGCATTCTCAGTCTCTCTATATACATTATCCTGATTGTTTTTATTTGGATTGCAGGGCTTTCTACAAGATTTTCTCCACTGGAGTTTTCTTCTTTCCTTGCTCTATCCACACATAGTAGCAACTGGTTCGATATAGGACTAGCTTTGAAGGGGCTTAAGGTACAGGCCAGGAGCTTGATTGGAAGCGAGCATCCAGGTTATGAGCTCAAACAGAAGCAATTGATGACAAGGATGATCTGGTTTGAGAGGAGAAACAAGTCAATCTTTAGTCCTCCAGTCTAGCTCTAGAAATGGTCTGACTCATCTCAGCTTTCCAGTGTTGGATTTCTATGCCGGAAAGTGTTCGGGAGTCTCGTAGTTTGGCCAGCAATGTAACAGGACGAGTGATAGCTTGTTATATAGAATGTTATCTGCATTTCCCAACCACAGTTTGCGTTTTCGCTACATTTCTTGCGTGTGCATGAAAGTACAAACATGTCTAGTCTGGTTTAGCTTTGTTTTACATTGTACACTCAGCTTTACAGAATGTTGGGAAAGATCCGTTTCAGCTTAAAGAGAAATGGTGGAACTAAATTAAAGTGCAACTGATACTTAATTGCCAATGATACTTGATTTGTGTGCATGCGCAAAAGTCACAATGTCGGGAAAGATCAGATGTTGTTTTATTTTGTTGTGCAATCAAGCTGACATTAGCACGGTGGCATGTTTGCTGAGACCGTTTCCAACCTGCCTAGATTTGATTAGATTTGATTAGTTACAACAACAGAGTCCGGCTTGGCAGCTTAGCGCTTAGGAAACTCAATGTTGTGTAGCAACTCTAAACAACAAACGCTACAGTTTCTCATTAGGTAAAATGGATTTTTTCCCAGTTTCCTGTAAAGCTCTTTCAACATTTTAACATTGCTGTGAAAGAAACCATTTGTGGACGAAGCATGGATTGGTCAACTTATATAGACTTCAGCAGTTACTTGACAAATTGCATTTTAGCATGTGAAGGAAATGGCTAGGTCAGTGTGGAAAATAAGGTGAGTGAAAATGAACCTTGTCCTTATGATGCATAAATGAGCAGAGGTGAATAAAACTTTTAACTTAAAATTGAATCCTATACAATCAAAATATATATTAACCCAAAGGGCCCATAAGGGAAAATAATGAAGGGTCAGTTATAAGATCATAAAAGATCAGTCTTATTCTGACAAAGAGGTCACATGGCGTCTTCTGTAGGTATTATAGAGTCATAATACTGGTAGCATATGTCACAACAACAACAATTTTATAACTGGTATTCCATCATGGTGTTCTAGAAATTGCATCAGAATGGGTATATGTAATATAGAATAGGGGTATATGTAATATAAAATATGGATATGTGTAATATATTATATGGATATATGTGATATAGAATATATGTATATGTAATATAGAATATGGGTTTTAGTAATTTAGAATCTGGGTAAATGTAAAATAGAATATGGGTATATGTAATATAAAATATGGATATGTGTAATATATTATATGGGTATATGTGATATAGAATATATGTATATGTAATATAGAATATGGGTTTTAGTAATTTAGAATCTGGGTAAATGTAAAATAGAATATGGGTATATGTAATATAAAATATGGATATGTGTAATATATTATATGGGTATATGTGATATAGAATATATGTATATGTAATATAGAATATGGGTATTAGTAATTTAGAATCTGGGTAAATGTAATATAGAATATGGGTATATGTAATAAAGAATAGCGGTATATGTAATAAAGAATAGCGGTATATGTAATATAGAATATGGGTATATGTAATAAAGAATAGGGGTATATGTAATATAGAATATGGGTATATGTAATATAGAATATGGGTGTATGTAGTATAGAATATAGGTATATGTAATATAGAATATGGGTATATGTAATATAGAATATGGGTATGTGTAATATAGAATATGGGTATATGTAATATAGAATATGGGTATGTGTAATATAGAATATGGGTATACGTAATATAGAATATGGGTATATGTAATATAGAATATGGGTGTGTGTAATATAGAATATGGGTATATGTAATATAGAATATGGGTATATGTATTATAGAATATGGGTATATGTAATAAAGAATAGGGGTATATGTAATATAGAATATGGGTATGTGTAATATAGAATATGGGTATATGTAATATAGAATATGGGTGTGTGTAATATAGAATATGGGTATATGTAATATAGAATATGGGTATATGTATTATAGAATATGGGTATATGTAATAAAGAATAGGGGTATATGTAATATAGAATATGGGTATATGTAATAAAGAATAGGGGTATATGTAATATAGAATATGGGTATACGTAATATAGAATATGGGTATATGTAATATAGAATATGGGTATGTGTCATATAGAATATGGGTATGTGTAATATAGAATATGGGTATATGTAATATAGAATATGGGTATGTGTAATATAGAATATGGGTATACGTAATATAGAATATGGGTATATGTAATATAGAATATGGGTGTGTGTAATATAGAATATGGGTATACGTAATATAGAATATGGGTATATGTAATATAGAATATGGGTATGTGTAATATAGAATATGGGTATATGTAATATAGAATATGGGTATGTGTAATATAGAATATGGGTATATGTAATATAGAATATGGGTATATGTAATATAGAATATGGGTGTGTGTAATATAGAATATGGGTATATGTAATATAGAATATGGGTATATGTATTATAGAATATGGGTATATGTAATAAAGAATAGGGGTATATGTAATATAGAATATGGGTATATGTAATAAAGAATAGGGGTATATGTAATATAGAATATGGGTGTATGTAGTATAGAATATGGGTATATGTCATATAGAATATGGGTATGTGTAATATAGAATATGGGTATATGTAATATAGAATATGGGTATGTGTAATATAGAATATGGGTATACGTAATATAGAATATGGGTATATGTAATATAGAATATGGGTGTGTGTAATATAGAATATGGGTATATGTAATATAGAATATGGGTATATGTATTATAGAATATGGGTATATGTAATAAAGAATAGGGGTATATGTAATATAGAATATGGGTATATGTAATAAAGAATATGGGTGTATGTAGTATAGAATATGGGTATATGTCATATAGAATATGGGTATGTGTAATATAGAATATGGGTATATGTAATATAGAATATGGGTATGTGTAATATAGAATATGGGTATATGTAATATAGAATGTGTGTATATGTAATATAGAATATGGGTATATGTAATATAGAATGTGTGTATATGTAATATAGAATATGGGTATACGTAATATAGAATATGGGTATATGTAATATAGAATATGGGTATGTGTAATATAGAATATGGGTATACGTAATTTAGAATATGGGTATATGTAATATAGAATATGGGTATATGTATCATAGAATATGGGTATATGTAATATAGAATATGGGTATATGTATCATAGAATATGGGTATGTGTAATATAGAATATGGGTATATGAACATTAGAGCTCTTAAATGGGTTGAAGCCTTATGGGTACAAAAACAAGACTTGTCTCTAACCGCACTAACCAAGCACATCGCCATTTTCTAAATGAGGTCATTTGTTCACCAACTGTCATGTGACTGCATCCAGGATGTTTGGTATAGGTCACTCAGGACTCCATGTGTTTAGGTTAAGGGTAAAGCTGTATATAGACTTTTAAAAGGCTTGTGACACATACGTCACTGTAGGCTCTTAGGGTTAGTGGAATTGTTATTTAGTGTTGGATATTTGAATGAAAAAAATACACAGCTGGTCTAATTGTTAAACTCTATAGAGTATCACACAATTTTGTTTCCCCCTCAACACATATTAGGCACATCTATCATTGTTATAACAACACTGAAGATAACGATGGTCTTTTAAATGGTAGCAGTCCAAAATCATCATCCCACCTCAAGTATAAAATTTAAAAGACAAAGGGTATGAACTTCAGTCTCACACAATCATGGCCAACAACAGCCATTAGTACTGTGCTAAGCAGGGCTGTAGCTATCAACCATCAATAATCGAGTACTTCAATTAGAAATTGTTTTGTTTAAAAAGCAATAATACATATACAAAAGAGATCACTGTAAATATACAAGACAGGTCTATTAAAATAAACAACAAATGGGCTTCCTTTTAGGAAAAATCAACTTTTATCAAAACTAAAACCATTAAACCAACAGAAATACCATTTGTAATTTGTAAGATCCAGAGATAGATAGTTAATTGCCTGGCCAAATCTAGATTTCTTGTCGGTGCCTCTTTTACTATTTAACTTTTAATGTTTTACAGGGAAGTAAATAATAACATGCATTAGAATGTAATAATAAACACTTAGACTCGTACATACATGTTTTTTGTACACTTCACTGTATTGTCTGTATTTGTTACTTTTCATTAAGAGTTAGTATAAAATTCTATATGTAAACACATTGTGAATTACACATTGAATTTGTTTACACACAGCATAACAAATTTGGATGAAATACTAAAACCATGGTAAAACATAAAATGGTTAATACTACTGTTTAAAATGTTTATGATAATTAAAGCTGTGGTTAATTATCACACTTTAAAAAGGTGCAGAGGAAGACTGAAGATAACAACCCTACCTGCAGAACATGCAGAAAGAAAATTGTTATTAAAGTGTCCTCTTTGTGACCTCCAGCCACAAACATTATAGTGAATTGTATTATAACTGTGTTTAAATGTCCAATGGAGGCTCCATATATAAAACTTATATGTAGAATATTTTTATATCTTTAAATCAGATTTAAATCTGCATATCAGCATTAAAACTTTAAAGCTGAAGTCTGAGTCTTCTTATTCAGCAGCTTTGTGTTTGTTTTTCTTTTGCCATTCCACCTTAAATAGTGTAGCAGTTATTACAAAAACTCAAGTGCATGAATGTAACTGCTGCACCATTCAAGGAGATATCCTAAAACTACAAGTGAGATGTCAAGTTTGATGGTCAAATTATCATTACCAAAACCAATAAAAATAATAATTTAAGATGTTTAGATTTATTAAATCACTTTATCAGCATGAAGAAGTGATACTAAGCTGAGTCTGTACAGGGTTAACACTTAAATACACAATAAAGTATTTAAACACTTTAATGTTTGAAGTGCTTGATCCTTTCATGGTGGCATTGATGCCACCTTTAATGTTAATGCATATTACGCTACTTAAAGTATCGGTTGTGTTATTACTTAATGTTTACGCAAACAAAAAGTGTGGTTAATTTTATTTGTGGTTTTTAATATGAAACTACATGACAATGTCAGTCTATATGAGTTCAGTAATAATGATCTCACGGATTTCTGCTAGCTCAGCAATTCCAACAAATGTTTTGAAACTAAACAGCACCTGCACAAGCAACAACCACAGTTCACTGTCCATCAGTTGTGTGCTGTGCGTTACTGTTGTTTGCCATCGTCATAGCAACCAGTACTTTTCTTTCGGAAAGGGGCCCAGAAGCTTCCGGGCTGCATATTTTAACCGGGAATGCAACTCCCCAAAAACATGCAAGAGAGTGAAAGTTTGAATGGGGGCAGAGAGGGTGTCCCTCTATTCAGCTCCTACTTCATGATGCCCTTTGTCTTGTTTCTCTGTTGACTCAGTAGTGTCCTATCTGGTGTGGTCCAGGTTAGTGCTGGATGACTTACGGTATAATATGCGGTGCTAAACTGTTGTTGGTGAGGATTTGCTTTCTGTCTGGTTAATGTTTAGCATACTGTCTAATGTTGTCATTAAAAAGAAGAGAACTAAAAAGTCCATGGAAAACAAGCATTTAGTTGACATAGTGGTATCATGTGTTCACTAACTTTTAAGGGTATTTAAGGGTACTTTAAATATCATCTAATATGCATTTGCCTGGGCCACAATCAAATTTGATAATTTTTTGCCACCTTGGCAGCAAATGTATAATGCATACATGCAATATGTGCTAAATCTGCAAGATAAATATGCAGTGTTGATGTGCTGCTCAACCGAATGGCTGTCACACTGTAATGTGAGTGATGAGAAAGTCAATGTTAGTTACTACTTAAGTCAAAGTTTATTTATATAGCACTTTTTTTCCCAATTGGTGGGTCACAGGCCTGCTTTTCAGAATCTAAATCCAAATCCAAATGGTATATCCAGATGCAAATAAGCATGTTAGCAAATAAGCAACAATAGCAAAGAAAAGCTCTCTCAGAAAAAAGCCCTCAAGGTTACTACCCTCTTTCTCATTTCTGGCAAAGCAGAATTGTACCCTTGTTAAACTTTCACTTTTATGTGGAAGCATCAAACAGAATCATTTGCCCAGTCAGGCTGTGTGTGGTATGGCTAAAACTGTCACACATCAGAAAAAACAAGAAGCACAGGGAAGGGCTTTATGGATGGAACAAGAACATCATTTCTATTCAAGTGGTGTTACGGTCGAATGACATGGAGGTGCTCGTGACTCATAGCAGCGCTGACCCCAACTCCACCTCCATGACTACCACCACCATCCCCCAAACCTATGCACAAATTTCTCCAACCCTCTCATTACTTGGGCTGGGCATGGTTCTCCCATGAGGCTGCTAGGTGGATGAATTGTGAATAGTAACATCCTCCACCACCAACACAGCCTCTGCCCCACCCCCCACACCTTACTCGTTTTTTCACGTGTTCTAATCCATGTAGCCTGCTAGCCTAAACCATGAAATACAACTGCCCAAGGGGTCAGAGTGGTTGACCTTTTTCCTGAAAAGATTCAATGTGTAGCTTGACTTTCAGGGCCATGGTGATGTATGGTGGCTAGGAGATTGTACGGCTGTAGGGTCTACATGTATGTCATTATTTGAGAGAAATTATACAGGCATCCTAGAAAAAAAAATCTTTAGATGCATCCAAATCATCTTTTGATGTAGCTATAACAAACTCTATACTGTTAAACCTATATACCCCACTCTAAAATCTGATCAGATAAATCACATTTGGACATGTAGACAAAAGGATGTGCATCTCCATCACCGAGGCCAATGTTATACACATCTCGAGGCATTGACAATGCTCTGATACATTAACGATACACATGAAGCAACTGCTAATGTGATACAAAACAATTTTCACATATTTTGATACATTGTGATTCAACATGACTTGGTGCAACATAGTGCAAATTATTTAATGCAAAGCAAAAAAATGTAATGCTATGCAGTTTATTTATTTATTTTGATTTTTTTAATATGCATACAGCAAATCTTCAGTTTTACATTTTTTCCTTCACACATCTACTTCACAGCTACTCAATAAGCATCTCAGTTGTGCTGTTTCTTTTTGACATTCAAAAACACTTGGCCTTTTCACAAGCAAGCCTTTTCACTAGTCCCTGTTAGTGCAAAAACTCTGAGACAAAGATCAAATGAAGTCTATAACACTCCCTCTGTAAAACTAATGTCAAATATGTTGACAAATAAATAAGGCACTGGTGCCGGTTATTGTATTAGAATGAGCAGAGCTGTTAACCTGCTTTAAAAAAAGTTATCCAGGTAAGCCAGGTAATACACAGCAGAACCTTAAGAACCAACTCGGGAAACAGCAATGGCCTCAATTCTACGCCACATCGAGCTCCGCTACACAGCCATATTCAAAGCCATTCCAACATTTATGATATGCAAACATATATCTGCAGGTATTATACTAATGGGCCGAGCATGGCATGCCAGGTTCTTATTTGGCACTAAATTTTACAGTGGTTAGAATGGTGGCACCTTGATGTATCTTTAGAAAACTGAATTGTGGGAAATGTGGTTTAAATCATTGTTGCCGTTAGCTCTTTCACCAACCTTAGCACATCCAGACAGAACAGAAGAGAATGTTCCATGCACATTAGTCTGCCACCAGCTCTTCTGTCTGGGTTCTCCTCCACAGGGCTGAGGGAACTTGTGCCAGAGTTGAATGGCTCTGCAGCGTGGGCCAAAGCCAAAGACCGGCGCAGTGTGTAAACATAGAATCGGAAATGATTTCCAGACCCTCAGCCTCTCTTCCCCCCTCCACCTTCTGTCTCTTTCTGTGAAATAATGTTCATATATTTCTGGGTTTGCTTCCTCTCCTGTGCCTGGTCCATTAGCAGTTCAGGGCTTTCTGGAACTTTCTGGTTCAGGCCTCCAAATCCTTAGAAATGAGGTTTAGTGCTTTTGTATGGCTATATATATATATATATATATATATATATATATATATATATATATATATATATATATATATGCTGTAGAAATTACTAATTATTTACAACATATTTATTTGCATATTACACTTAAATTTGATTTACATTCATATCAATGATTTTTCTTCCAAACAAGAATTTGAGCATTCCATTAAACACTTTATCAAAATACAAAGACAAATAAAAATATCAAATATGCAACTGCAAAGGTTAAAAGTGCCTAACCTGTATTCTTGCTCCAAATACATATCCTCCGGGTTTCTGACTGCTCAGCAATAATTCATATTATGGCCTTGTAGCACAAGATGAGTCCATAGGTGTTAAATTTTTGCACTCTTATGTGTTTTTCAATCCTTAAATAATTAAAAGAGACAGACAAGGTGCTTCTTAGGTCATCACCAGTTTTCGATTGCTGAACATTTATAACGCATGAACCTAGCAATGTGTAGATTGAACTATATATATATATATATATATATATTTATATATACGCACTATGACTATTTGCACACCTGTACAGATGTTCTCTTTCTGTAAATATTCAGGTCAATTGTAACTTTCTATATATAATATTTTTCAACTAAATCTGTTTCACATCTCTCAGCTTCTTCAGCTTTTTATTACCTTTAGTACTTTTTACTTTTTTAATTTATCCCCTACCCTATTTATTGTTTAGTGTAATTTTCCTTTAGTTTAATACTGTAAATAATCTGTGTTCTGTGTTTTTGTTACTTGTTTTTGTTACTTGTCATACGTGTTGCTCTTACCAAGACAAATTCCTTGTATGTGTAACATACTTGGTGTAATAAAGAGATTCTGATTCTGATTCTGATATATATTCATGGTGGAATGGGTAATGAATATAGTTCAGTTGGCCCTGTTACAGCCCAATGAATGCCCTGGTTCAGAAAGGTTAATACTGCCAAAAAATGATCAACCATGCTGCCTCTAAAAGGTAGGACTGAGGTTAATTATCCAGTCTTCTGTCAGGCAATTAAAATGCATGGCCAGCAATCATTTTCAAAATGTCTAGTTATGGAGCCAACAATGGCCAACAACGCTTTAAATGAAATCCTAACTACGACACTGGCTCATATGCCTGCAGATGGTGGAGTATACACTCTTGTTTGGTTGTGCTGATGTCATGTTTGTCTATAGGTGCGTATGCACATGTTATGTGTGTTTTCGAGGCAGCCCTTAAAGGGGTGCTCAGCTCTCAGAATGTACGTGTGCTGTCCGAGCTGTAATGAAATTCGCTATTGATCTGTACAAAATAGACTTTATACATCATTCATGCTCCCTATCAATCTCCCAACTGCCTGGTGTTGTACTGCTGTTAGTTTTGGGACAAAAAAAAAAAAAACAGAGAAAGAGAAAAGTCCAAGCAAGGCAATAATTACTGCTGGAAGATTACTATTTTCTGCTGCCTCTCCTTTACTCCATTCTCAAGCTGTAACAAGCTTATCTGTCAAAGCCACTGTCTATTGAATGAACTGCTTAATTTGAAATTGATTGAGGTTCTACTTTAGTTTTTTTTAGTTTTTTTTTTTACACCATTTCTTTGGCTTGATGGAAACTGTATACTTCGGTTTGGGTAGAAAAAAAAGAGACCCTACAGCTAACAGAATTTAGAAAAAATAAGAAAAAGGAAGAAAACACAGTTGACGTAAGGCGATCTTTCCATTGTCACGGATGCTGTTGGGGAAAGAAAGAGAAAAAGAGTTGGACACACAGGGTCGGTTAGAGGGGGGAAGAAAGAGAAAGAAAATAAACACAGGACATGGTAACCTGACACAGGAAACCTGCTGAATGCTGGGAATCAGCAACTTCCTGCAAGACAGTACAATGGTGTCTGCCCAGAGTGTGTGGCAGCAACAGGGATGAGGAAGGGCAAGTCTCGTCCACCGGACCTGAGGCCCGATAAGAGAATTTTCACACATAGAGGACAAAAATGGTTCTCTCTCAGTTTGTGTGGATTTTTGGTCAATCTTTTCTTCTGTCCTGAAAACGGCCAGCTTTCTTTGCGCTGCTCATTTAAAGAAGGCCTATTACTAAGCTTTACTGGATACTGAAATAGATTAGTAAAGAACCAATTAGTATAGAACCAAGAGTTCTATGTCATATGGAGCCATGTCATGTGTAAATGGTTATTTGCATGTTGAAATTGTTCTGTAGGCTTATGGCAAATCAAAAGGGTTAAATATGATGGCAACAATTAAAGAGCCCTGTTTGGTGTTATATAGAACCATGTTAAATAAGGTTTACATAAAAAACATTAATGCAGTTAGCAGCCCTATAAACGTTTTACTTGCATAAACATTATATTAGCAGCCAATAGATTACATAACCAAAAAAAAAAAAAACTTATTAAATGTACCCTGACATTACAGGTGGAACCATGCGGTCATTAAAGTTTCAAAATTTTTTAAAAATGTGTAATTCAGTACATACTTAATATCACTACTCCACCCCCCACCACCGATAAGGTGATTTTGACTAGTTTGTTATTTTAATGCTGGTAACATTCTGATATAGACATTTAGGCTCATATGAAACTATTCTACCTGTGAGACTGAAGTCATCTTTTTATTTGTCAGCTTCTTGTTCCACATCATGTGGTGCAGCAGTTACAATCTGGAACCTGAGATATTATAATGAATGCTACACCATTTAAGGTGGAATGAGGAGAGGCTGTTCATCAGAACACTTTGACTGTAAAGTAGTGGGTGGTGGTTACAAATACGACTCATCATGTAGGAGGTAAAATTTCATTGCCTTCTGCCTTGTCCCCTCAAAACACATTATGTGTCTGTGTCTGGGCACTGTTGATTTGGTTTGTGCTGGATAGTATTTAATGTGAGTTTTAAAGTGCAGTAATCAAGCACAGTTTTAATGATAGTTAAATTGAAATGATAACTGAAATTGTAATACCAACAATGGTGAATTTTTCATGGTTTTCCTTGAAATCAGCAACTTTTTTATTACTACAGAGAACCATTTAATCATAAAATAGTTATGGCTGTATTTATTAAAACCCTTTAAAGTCATTAGTCTTCTTATTTTTTACAGTCTGAGAATAAAAGTGTAACAGCACAATGCCTGACTCTAAAATGGAGCTTCCATCAGTAATAGCAGTACTGTATCAATCCACCTCACACTGATATTAAAACAAAACCTGCTAATATGCGCAGCTGGTGGTGTGTTATTACTGTTACTGAGTGTGACACATGCCATGTAACACTGATGTGTACATCTGGGCTATGATGTTTCAACACATGGACAGGAAGTCATATATAGTACTTTATCCTGATCAAATCAGTCAATCAAACCTCCACAGGGAAAAACAATCCACCTCCAATATTGCTTTATGTCATATTCAGCTTTCAGAAAAGGCCCTAGTGATTTCTGGGAATTTTCAGAATATGTTTATTTTAAAGGAACACTGTATTTGTTGGATTAACTGCAAGTGTTGGATTATTTGTATTGTTTATTTTTAGGTTAAAAGGTTAAAGTCCCAAAACAGGAAATGTACGATTTTTGATGTGTAGGCAGTGAAGTGAACTTTCACATTGCTTAGGAATTCGCTACCAACATACAGTAATTAGGAAATGACAGTGGAATACCTATACTCAGTCAGTTGTAGTAGCTCTATGTCAGTGGCAGCTGTTTGCTCATTACTGAGACGGTGTAAAAAAACTATGGCACACAAAATAAAATAATGATTGCTGTTTTTGTCTTTTATGAGTTTAAGAAGTTGAAAAGTACCACCTTTAAATAATTGTGAAATCTTATTTGATCTGAAATGGCTAAAAATGTTTGAAATGTCATTAGCGTAGAGCTAGTATCTATCCATATCCCATAGGGGTGCTAGCAGAAATCAAGCGTTGTCATTTTTTGAGTA
Source organism: Prochilodus magdalenae (assembly GCA_024036415.1). Classification (NCBI taxonomy): domain Eukaryota; kingdom Metazoa; phylum Chordata; class Actinopteri; order Characiformes; family Prochilodontidae; genus Prochilodus; species Prochilodus magdalenae. The sequence goes on from JAMWET010005265.1 coordinate 47,116, forward strand.
AGTGAGTGAGTGACGTTTGTGGTCTCGACTAAAAGCTTGGTTCATATAGTCGAGGACTAAAATATATGAGCTATTCACTTTATGGAAATATATAATATACAGCACACAATATACAGTGGCCCATGGATTATCATTCAAACTGGACTGTTTACTTTCCCACTTAAAATGCTACGCCACCATGCTGTGGTATATTTGATATAACTGAACTGGGCAGGTTGGAGACAATAAAAGTAAAGAATGCTATCATTAACTTGATTACACAACAGGAACATTACACCAGAACTGTGAGTCTTATGCTTAAATCTAAGATGAATTTAATACCGAAGTCGCACATCACAACAGCTGCTTTGAAAGAACGCATTAGTGGGCATTTGAGTCGTTTATATTATACTGCACTATACTAGATTTTACAGCACCATCAGCTTTAGACTATCAGCACATAAAGAGACTATCAGCTGTCCCGTAGTCCACAGACACAGTGCTTGCCACCACAAATAGCAACACTATAACAAGACCCTATGACAACTCCCTCTTCCTATGTTTCCTCACCTTGTCACTGTAATGAAGGGGAAAAAAGAGGCTTCTCCGGGGGAGAGGTAGGCGATTAATTAGAAAGGCATTGAAACGTATTAATGTAACTACAGTAATTGGGCATAGCCAATACATCTAAGCTTATGCAAATGATAAGCTTCCCCTCGGGCCGTAACGCAAGGGCTGGCAGTCTTTAAAAGAGGAACAGTACAGTAGGACAGCCGTGGCTAAGAACACGAAACAAGGGGCCTGCTGGCTATATCTCTGTTAGCCTGGATTAGCATTTTAAGCTTTTGTGATTCCCAAGTAGGAGCGAGAGAGGAAGGGATGGCGCGTGGAATCTGACATATATAATCACAAAGCAGGTAGTACAATCTAAGTGAGGATGTAAATATAGGAAGTAATTGAGTGCAAGTGAGTGGGTGAGCAATAGCGGACATGAGACTACCATTGAAGAGCCTGAGGAGGTGGGATACATGTGCGAAATACTTTATGTATTGGGTGTTTTTGGTAATCATGTCTTAATCATGTCAGATTAGGCTCAAAAAGAACAGAAAAGTACACACAAAGAAAAACAGACAATAGCAAACAGCTAGCAACGCAGTTCAGTTTATCTAACACATATCAGGACTTAATGAAGATAACTGGGAAAACCGAAAGACGTGTCATATCCAAAAGTCATATCCAAAGAGGTGCAGCCAAGGGTTCTAACACAGGACATGTATGATGTCAATAAATGAGAAGCACATCTGAAGGATCTAGCATTTTTTTTTTAACTGATGACCATCACTGAAATCCACTCAAAAAGTTACATTTAATGTCAATTTAAAAGATGTATTAAGAGAGTTGAGCCAGAATTGAATTATGTGAACTCTAAGCTAAAGGACATTTCTTCTTTTCTTTTCTTTTTTTTTTTTAGCTTCCTCCCTGTTCTCTGTGCCATGTGTGTTTTTACCCGGCCTGGGTATTTGTGGCATTGTCCATTCATTCTTATTATCGAGGCGACCCCACGCCCCCCTGATGAGGCGTTCGCGTGGCCCTGGGCTTCCTCTGAGGAAGGAAACGCCCGTTAAGGATGGGGCCAGCGCCACACTGCTGCACACACAACCGCACATCACACACTCACTAAAATACAAACACACACACACACACACCACAGTGATGGACACATACAGTTGTTCTGGCCAGTAAGCGGGTATTTACTAAAAACCACAAAACATTAGATTAATTATTAAGTAAACAACACATTGTAATTACGCATTTAATTGTTGAACTGTATAGCCTATGTCTTGAATATCTTCTCAAAGTCTAATAAATGTCTACTGTATTTCACCATATTGCTCACCTCTCCATGCAAACCTGGGTAATGCTCTTGTAAGCATTTCATAAACCAATCATAAGGCTAATGCCTCTGGCCCCGCCCACACAGAACAGTTAAGTTTAGCCACACAGAGAATCCTACTGAGCTAAAGCTAACCCACCTAAACCAAACCTAGCAAGCTAGATCACATCTTTAGCTGATGGTCGCCCATTTGTTTATTCATATATATACAAACGCAGTTCATTCATCTGTTCCTTCATTCATACATTTATTGCTTCATCTATTTGTCCAGCTGCACAGTTTGTTCATTTCTGTGTCACATCATTTGTCCGTCCATCCATCCATACACCTGCTTGTCTGTAACATTTTGGTCATATTACCGTCATCATTTATGAATTTAATGTATTTATCATGTATTTATTTGTATCTATCTGGTTTATTCTATGTGTGTTTAACATTTATTTATATCGATACTAATGTTACATAGCACAGTTTCTCTGCTGCTGACGACTGTTGTGTTTGTACTATACAGGGGTTGGACAATGAAACTGAAGCACCTGGTTCTAGACCACAATCATTTATTAGTATGGTGTAGGGCCTCCTTTTGTGGCCAATACAGCGTCAGCTGGTCTTGGGAATGACATATACTGCGTCCTGCACAGTGGTCAGAGGGAGTTTAAGCCATTCTTCTTGCAGGATAGTGGCCAGGTCACTACGTGATGCTGGTGGAGGTTCGTCCTTCTTGGTGGTATGCTGACATTACCCTGGATACCGTGGCTCTTGATACATCACAAAGACTTGCTGTCTTGGTCACAGATGCGCCAGCAAGACGTGCACCAACAGTTTGTCCTCATTTGAACTCTGGTATGTCACCCATAATGTTGTGTGCATTGCAGTATTTTGAGCAGAACTGTGCTCTTACCTGCTAACTTCACACTCTGCTCTTACTGGTGCAATGTGCAATTAATGAAGATTGGCCACCAGGCTGGTCCAATTTAGCCATGAAACCTCCCACACTAAAATGACAGGTGTTTCAGTTTCATTGTCCAAACCCTGTATATATCAAACCCTTATACAGTGCAATGGATAGTTCAGATTCTAATATCTGATTGGCTGAGCCATGCAAAAAACATATAGATAATTGTTTATTGGGAGTATTGTAAGCCATTGTTAGGTAAATTATTTAGTGACTATTGGTGCATTTGATCATACCACCTTTGTTTTATACAGGCACTAAACCACTCCAAGTGATTTGTATGCATGCTCTCTCAGCCCAGGAAACGCCGTTTATCTTAATCGGCATTGATCAGGAGCAGGAGAGGGCCGAGTGGAGGAGAAGAGCGAAGGTGTGGGAGAGTGAGAGAGAAAGCAAGAGTGGAAGAGCAGGTGGTTGGAGGAGGCTCTTTAGTAATCGCATCATGGCCATAATGTCAGGGGACCAACGCGGAGGCTTGCGCTGCTCTGTTTTAAATAAGGTCAAGTCTGCCCTCACCTGCGCCCCACACTGTCAAATTAAAGGCACACGCACACACAAACATACACGCACTTACTCTCCCTCTCTCGCTCTCATTCTCTCCCTCCCCTTATAAATGACACTAAACGGCAAACTCAAACAAATGACACCCCTGCCTTCCCCCCTCATGTACAAAATGGCAATCTAATAGACTGGTTTTCATTCTCTTTTTGCTCTTTCTCTCTCACTGTTCCTTCCTGTTTCTCTTTCCATCCTTTCTCCCATCCATCTCTTTGCCTTCTCTGTAGTCATATATATACTGGCTAGAATCAGACATGTCTTCAGAGTTGCACTCTGCCTCTCACAAACAGGCTTGAGAACATTACTTCCCTAATGTGTCAATGTACACCTTACACAGTCTTTGTAATCTAAGCAGTTATACAGTCGCAGCCACACTTTCATGATAAAGCCTTAGAGTGGTATTCGTTCGGGTTCTGTGAAAGCTGTAAGGTTCATCTTTCGGTCATTTCTTTGCTTTTCTATTTAATAAAAAATTAAATATAAACTGAATATAGTATATTTATATTCTGAAATACAATAATACAATGACAACACAACAGTGTGTCACTCAGTTTCGTATCATTTTAATATTTAATCGCTAAAAAATACACATTAAACCACATATAGGCCTTATTTAGTTCTTATATTTAGTTGGTTATAGTTTTGCTTTTCATGCATGTTGGCAACTGGCAAGTAAACAACCTCATTATTTATCCCTTCGATTTACCCCTTCTCCTCCCTGAGCTTTAACTTTGTCCCTGTGGGGCAGTTTCTTTTCATTAGTCTGCCTTTCTCTCTCTCTCTCTCTCTCTCTCACTCTCTCTCCTTCTCTCACAATCCTTTCAGTGCTCGGTTGAACATTATTATTTTCCAATTACTACTGCGTATGTGTATGTGTTAAGAGATTTTAAAAATCCCACAGAATGTATGTATTCAGCATATTTACATTGTTTTTAATGTCTGCATATGTAATGTATATGATTTAGACCGGGGTGATAATCAGCAGAAATGCTTTTACATACCCATATAAAGCCCTATGGCTCTAGAAGGAAACAAGCTGTTTCCCCTTTATTGGAGCTCATTTATAATTTGATGATCTCGGATTTGCTGCTCTGATACTTTGATAATCACACAGAAGCAACACGTTTACATAGACACAGACAGGAAAGATCAGCTAGATTATCAGACTGTTTTCTTAGCAATGCTAGTGTTTGTTATTTGGAGCTTGCTAGTAGCTGATGTTATCTGTACTAGCTGTCGTTACTCACAATGAAAGACTCAGTTTGAGCTGATCTTCAGCTGTGAAAAAGTGGTTACACTCACATAGCATTGCTGCTACAGTGGGTGGAGATGTTAGTAAAGGTGAAACTGCTTCTACTTTCAGTCTCTTCAGTGTTAAACGCTGAGTAAAGCTGCTGGATATTGTCCAAGGTTTGAGAAACTGTCTGGGGTGAAATGGCCACAGCAGACTAAGAACTTTGAATTAAAGCTGGCCAGGATCTTGTTAAGCTGATGTTGGCTTACTATTCGCTAGCTTATTTTGCAAATATTTCATTCAAACTTAAGTTGCGTGAAGTTACATTTTGGTGACTGTACAAACTGTATGATTTGAGTGGGAATAAGAAGACTTCATGGCTGGTTAAAGATGAACGGTAACCATACTCATTTACAGTTTGGTTCTTTGGGAAAGGTATGAAAAGTGCCAACATCACCTTCATAGCCTGGAATGGTAGATTTCTCCACATAGTCGGCCATTTTTGTTGCTGTTACTCTGATGTCATATGTTTTGGGGGTTGTTAATATTCATGACTGAAAACTATAACATAACAGAGTACGATTTGGAAATTGGTGAATGCAGAATTTGTATTAGAAAGAGAAACGACAGTGTTTAAGGTTCACGTTATGTCAGTTCTAGGTACCAAACTCTCCTAATTTACCTATGATATGACGTTGAAAGCTAGTCACATGTCCATAAAATATATAGTTTGCTGGAGAAGTGAATAAATTTACAACAATAATAATAATAATAATAATAATAATAATAATGGGCTACACTTTAGCGCCTTTCACACAAGGGTCATTATTCCTGCTATTTGTCCTCCATTCATTCTTCATGCCTGTGGATGCACCTGACCCTTTTCCACCACCCTGATTCCACTCTTGTAAACTTCTCTCCTTTCTCTGCAACATGTTTCTCATTCTTTGTTCATACTCTCTCTGCCCAGCCTGCTCCAGCTTTGATTGACACTGACCTTACCCCAACGTGGCCTCCTGCCCATTGATTTGAACATGCCGCAGTACAGTAGGCAAGGTGACATGGCCCCACAGGACCCGTGCCCCACCTGCTGCTAATGACGCCACCTTTCAATTTCCTATCACCGCTCCAGTACTGCTGGGGTAAGCAGACTAGGACAGAGCTCTATGGCCCTTGATGACCTTCCAACTACAGATGATATAACCAAGTTCCGTTAAAGGCTTTTATTATATAAACAGTGCAATGATTCTAAACCCCTGGTCGTAGAGCACTTACTAAATGGTAAGCACTCTTTTTCTGTCAGCAGCTCTCTTTTTCTACCAGCAGCACTCTTTTTCTACCGGCAGCATGCTGTTTCTATTCTTCTAAGGGTCATGGTCGTCAGTTCAAAAGAGGATGCTTGTATGGCAGATAAACTAGTACACATGGTTGTAGCAGTACAGCAGTCTGGTCTGAAGTAACACATAGAAATGAGTCAGTTTGCTCATATAAAGTTTATGTAATTCAAGTGTTAGTGTATGTGTTATGTGTAAAATGTATTTCTACCACTACAGTAATGTTCTGTGGTTCTGAAGTTTCTGAGAAAAAGGGACAGTGAGACATTGTTTGCTTTCAAATGCTGCAGTGAAAAGCTGGACTAGTATACTATAATAAAAATAATACTACATTTAAATTATGAAAGATTTTTGGCTATTATTATTTTTTTTATTATTATTTATTTATTTATTTATTTATTTATTTATTTTTATCTTGTTTTATCTACAATAAAGTATGGTATTATTTATCAATAAACTGTATATCATGTATATCATGTATAATCAATGGTAATTTTTTTTCATTGAACCATGAAAGAATCATCTTTTCATCTTGTGATTTTCATATCCTGTAAAATTATTAACTCCTGATCTCAATTTTGGCCTTGACTCGACTACTTAAAAGCCTTGGTCTCTAAGATGTCTCCTGTGGGTATGTTCGAGGCTGCTCCCATTGTTGTGTGTGGGTGTGTACAAGGTCCAGGACAACTAGCTAGTTTTTACAGCACATATTTTTATGGACAAACAAATTTGTATGGAAACCTTACTGCCTGCATTCCTAGCTGGTTAGCATGCTGCTTAACCTAGCTAAATAGCAAGTGATCTAGCTCACACGCACACCAAATATATCCACTACTTTCTTCCACCCTTTATGTGCATGTACAAATACATGTATCATCTAAAAAAATCGAAATGAAGAAACATCAGTTATGAGGTTCTCTTCTCCATGTTTAGCGCTGGAACATAATGTTTGTAGGAACGAAAAGTTTAGAGAGCAGAAGCTGGGGACCTTGGAATGATTGGTCTGAATAATTTGTTGGGGCAAATTGTTTATCATCGCTTCAGCGTATCATAACTCATTAGCATAAAGTTCAGAAAATCGCAACTAGATTTGTCAGCTGTCACTCTGTCGTAGTGTTGCTTGCCACTAAATTGTGTACTCCCATAAGAAATGACTGGTGGCTTATGGCTCTGTTGCCTGCTAGTGTCTGATCTTAGACGTGGTCCTTACCCACTAGTGGTGGTATTTACTACAACGGTAGACTGTAGGCTTTCTTTTTCTCGTTACCTAGCAGTGGGGTTAAATTGGGACATACATGATTGATTTTGGCTGGATATTGTACATTACTGGAACAGCAAACTACTGGACTGTTCAGTAGTCTATTTCTGTTTCTACTATGTGCAATAAAACTGCACAGAAGGATTATCTTATCTCATCTCTTATTATTATTTTAAATATAGTATTTGAAGAAATTGGCTGTCCTTTATATGTGATTTCATAATGAATGGACCAATAGAAATGGTGAAATATAACAAATCATGTAGTAACATACTTTAAAGTTAAATATAATAAAATAAATACAAAAATAAAATATTTGTTTCTAATTCTTTTGAATTTACCATTTCAGTCTTATGGTATGGCAGCTATGATATTCAAACAATATTCCATCTTCTAAATAGTTTAATGTAGGACAGAGTGCTGAGGAAACATGGTGAGTAATTGTAATTGCTTATATGAGTAGATGCCTATTAATATAATAAGTGTCCTCAGCTGGGCCATTGCAACACTCCAGCCTTCACAGCAACAAACACACACACACTCTCTCACACACGCACACAAACACACTCACTCAGATATAGATTGATCGTTTAGGGTGTGATCCTAGTGTCGCGTAGATGAATTGATCTCTACGTTTTGCCTGTCGTAAACATTTCACTCCCTTGCCCCACTGCTGATCAATAAGCTTTCTTTAATAATACATCTCATTGATTGCTTTGGTCTCTGAGTAAATTGATCAATTATTCTGATTGTTATTTATTGTTGCGTGATGTCACATGTGGGCTAAACCTCTCTTCTGGCCGAATGTTCAAGCTTCTCTGGGGCTTCCCTTTCTGACAGAAGAAGTAATGAAGATTCACTTAGTCTTGACCGTTTAATGCTTTGCACAGGTGAAACATTGCATATTGAGGATGTCAGGCTGGGATTTTTTACTTTGATGCTCATATATAATGTGCCAGTTGTTCTTTATCACACTGTATCTGTTCCTTGTAGTTCCATTCATTTGCTGTCCACACTTGGCAAACCTGTGGTCATGTGCTTTTCTGCTTGTAACATTTGCTATTGCTTACATATTGGAACAGTAGTTAGTAAATGATTAGTGATTGATATGAAAAACAGAATATCACTGACCAGTGACCACTCATGGTTTTCAATCTTCTATGACGTGTATGCTAATGTATGAATTATGATTATGGACGTGATGTGTTATCATTAGAAGCAATGCATAACAGGGCCTAACTGTTCTTAACTTGACACAGCTCTGGTATTGGCTGCAATATGGACACATGACACATTTTGTTAATACATATATTATATAATGAATGTAAAATTAATTAATAGATTAAATCATATGCAAAATAATCGAAAAAGAAATTACATACTTAACTTGCCAGAAAAATGTCATATACATAATCTGACGAGGTATAAAATAAACCTCTGTGTGTGTGTGTGTGTGTGTGTGTGTGTGTGTGTGTGTGCGTGTGTATTTGATGACACCAACATCCTGGCTCTTTCCTCTACAATGAGCTCCACATACCTCATGCCATTCCCAACTAACCGTTTAAAAGGTCACTTGTTTATCGATTCCAGTTATTAATGTGTGAGACATGGATTATGCGCACACACACAGGCACCCACACACACACACACACACAAAATACATGGTAATTAAAAGTGCTAATGTGATGCACAGACAGCGGAGTGTCCCTGTGTCTGAAATCCTGATGATGTTTGATACCCTTGGACCATGTGACGCTGAGAGGGTTGGGGAAAGATGCAGGTCGACACACTGCCTTGAAAAGACAATCTAAAGTCCTCATGCTCATGCTTTCTTTCCTATCATGTTTGTGTCTGTATACACAGTCACCAGCTACCACCTCACCTTCCCACAAGGTAACCTATCTGTTCTCCAACTACAAATGCAGGAAGTGTTACAAGACTGGAAAAGCTTTACATTAGCAAAACCTTCCAACTTAGCTTATTGACAAACTGTAACACACAACTCACAGCCTACATTTATAGGGAGTTTTGGCATTTGTTGAAGTGATGTTTATGTTTTAGTAATGTTTTAAGTCAGGCATGTGTTTTAATTAGTTACAATAGCATAGTCAAGCTCGGTAGTATAATATATGAAGCTCAACGGAAGCCCAGTGACAGCAAACAAAATAATCACTACAACTACTCAATAAAGTACGTGTAGTTTGAAAGTAGACTGTAGAAAAAGGATCAAAACTGAAGTGTAGCTGACAATGGCCTACTGTAGTTGAACAAATTCAGGTTGTTGTACAGATTCAAAAAATATTGGTCTATTAAGCCATTTCTTTTAGTGTTAAGAGTACAGGCCAATGGTGACAGAGCGATCGTGTAGGCATGTTACGTACAGAGGAAAGTCTAAAAAACACCGTGCATCTATACATTTCTATACATTATCAGCATTAAATGTGCCCAAAAGTTCAAATCAATAACTTATGACAGATTTACTGTCTGCTGGAGAAGCAGTGTTAACGTTTAGGCAATTTCTCACACTACCACACACAAACAAAACAGCCACTTAGCAAAGTGTCCTTCTATAGAACATATATGTTGGTTAGCTATTTATACATAGCTCCATAAATTTAGGTAAGAAGTTTGCATCTCCATGTCAAAGATCACTGCTGTTTTGCTGAAGTTGGCTTCTTATTTTCCAGCTTGTAATTCAGATTTTCCCATTCCACCCTAAATATCCTGGAGTAACAGAATGCAACTGCTGCACCGTTTAAGTTGGACCCTAAAAATTAAATTAATTCAGCATCACAATTAAGTTCAACTCAATTTTTATGAACTGGCTCTGTTGCAGAAATATGCAAGCTAAAAAATGCTAGGCTATTAATGTTAGCTGGGGTACCTCACCATTGGCATTTATCTGTTTACATAAAAGACCGCTGTTCATTACTGTATGATCTACTGCAGCTTTCTGTGGTGACGAACAGTGCCAGAGCCAGTTTCTGTTCCCCCCACCAGAATCTGACTTCTCTTCTTGGCACACAGGCAAATGGAAGCTACAGATTACAGTGGCGATTTTGGTTTACATGTTTACATAACGGTAAATCTTTCATTTGCTTCCACAATAAGCAACAGAACAGGGCCCAAACCCAAACAAAGAGTCTCACAGTGATAGTTTAGTTTCATGGAACAAACTAAAGACTTTGATTGTTTTCAAATCACTACAAAGGTTGAATCTGTTGTAGGCATAATGATAAGTGTTATGATAAGGATAATTATTACATGAACACCATAATAGTTTAAATACAGTTTAACATTGTGCGTACCTTCATTAGAACCAAAGGGTTTGAATTTTCAGATGCTACGCATTGCACAAAAATATATATTGTACACAATAATGCATAGAACATGCATAAAGCATGTTGAAAATCAATGTTGAGTATCAATGTCTTGGGTTTCTGGTGGAATGCAACTAATAAAATGACTCAGGACATACATGCTGTCTTTCCTCCATCTTATTTGTGTTTGTGAATGAGGGTTTCTAGCTCTAACAGGGCCTGAAGAGCCTGTTCTTTTTTTTCAGAAGATGGCAATGGTTTCTCTTTAGACAAACGCTTGGCATTACATTGAGAAAGATCAAAATAATTAGGAGGTGCTCACAATGAAAGCTCAGGAAGTGCGTTTCAGATAATCTTCTGCTGCTCCAAACTCTATGACTTCAACGAATTCTAAAAACCCGAGTTGCATTATTGCTTTTTCTTGGCTGCTGTCAATTCTTTTCCATTGTTCACTCACTAGTCCGCTCTGAATAACCTACACTTTTTCATTTCATTGTACATCTAGACTGCCAATTCATCTATTACAGAGCACTCAGTGAATGCAGCAGTCCATGCCTCTCCTTCTCTTCCTTCTTATCACTCTACCCCTGTCAGCCCTGCCTGTGTGTGGTCTTGAATGGGTTTGAATGGGTTGGCTGGACCTAGGACTGGACCCCCCTCTACTATGCAGGGCTAACTCCAAGGCACCCAACGGCATATTAGTGCCCATTGATGTTATCTGTTTGAATGTGCAAAAGCTCGCTTGTCCCCTTCACAAAACATCCAGGTCCACTTATATTCCTGAAGCATGTGGATAAAACTAAAAAACCCACATGCAGGAATGACTCTTTCTTAAGAAAGCCTTTCTGCCTTTCTAAAAGGAATAGTTTATGTAGCCAGTCATTTGGAATGTAGTTGATAAGCCAAGACAATAACGTAATAAGTTTGTACCCTGTCAATTAGCATTGTGCAAAACAGCATGCCTAAATCATTACATACTTATCCTCTATGTTATCTCTAGGTGGGGCATTCTGTTATGAATATAAATGGGACATTCTGTTATGAATAAAAATAGACCAACAGAATATCAAAATATTGGTTTCAGTATCAGATTATCAGAAACCTGGTAATCATTTAACAATGTCGTTTATTATTATTATTTTTTAATCGTGTGGCAGCTTTACAGAATACAAAATACAATGTGAAGGAACATCCCATATTAGAGGTCAACACGGACCCAATTATTAACGCATAGGCCTGACTCATTCAGGCACTAATCACATCCGCCTGCACCCACAAGATCTACAATGATTCATGGCCACACCCGTCCACCATCTTTTACCATGCCCACCCACACCTGCTCTGCTTGTGGTCCTCATCAGCTGCCTTCTCTGTGCTGTAATCCACTATGTTGGTGTAGTATGCATCCACTGCAAACCTCATAGCACAGTAAAGCAGCCACCAGACTCATTGCCCCTCATCAACAAATAAATGTTTCAGTGGTTTGGGGGTATTGCCTGCTAAATTAAGTCACGAGAGCAGAACCAAACAATGACAGTCATGGTGCCACTGTTCACAGACAAGTACGTGGCTTTTTCTCTGTGTCAGCATTATTAGCTAAGTATTCTACAAGTCAGCTGAAAGCCAAAGCAGATGCTACGGTAGCAACATTGCTAAAACAGTCAAACAATTGTTTGGTGGAAAAAATCCAGAGGTTGTACATAAGTTAAAGTGTTTGCTGCTTTCTAAGGTGGTTTTCTTCTGCAGCTCATTTTGTTTGCCTGTTTGCTTCTACAAGCAGTCAATAATTGTCAAAGCCCATCCCACCCAGCCAGTCGGAATACCTGGCCACATGAGCCTGCAACACATCAGTTGTTTACCCGTAATAACAATGGCTTCAAGGAATGAATTCCCCCATATCCTCGTCCGTTTGGGCCATATCCTACTTTCCCCTCCGTCCGTTTTTGATGCTTCTGTAGGTTTATGCTCAGAGAAAAAAAGAATGTGTTGTTTCATTTTTAGGCCTGAAACAACGAATCAACTGTATTAATAAGGTCAGTAATGAATAATCATTGGTACAAATCGTCTTATTGATTAGTTGCCATGACAATGCTTGCTCCTCATTAACATCACCAGACTGAAAGAGGGAGACACAGATTACAGACACTACAGTGCAGGGTGACACCCAACAAAGAACGAAAAGCTTTGGGAGGTCTTCACTTTAACGCCTTCTAAAGTCATGTGTGAAGACCCAGAGACCGACATTAGTGGCAGAAAATGATGAAGGCTCAGCATGTTGGCGTAGTCAGATGTTGAAAACAGTGTGTCATTGTCTGCTTTTCAGTGAGTTCTGTTTTTAGTTTAGCTAAATAATCAGCGCTGGCTGAAGTGATGAGCTGCATGGCTACGCTACTTATACACTGCTTGTGCGCTGATGCTCACAGACCCGTTTGTCCACACAGGCTGTAGGATACTGTGGTCTCTTTCTCTGCAGTTTGGCCATACATCTGCACTGGAGATATTTTTTGAGGGCATTGAAGATTTTATGCGGATGAATGATGTTGTTTTTGACATGTGTTGTTTAATGAGTGGCGAACATGGTTTATAGCACTGTATATCTGATGTGCCTGATACTACTGTCTTGATAAAAGTGGAACTGAGAAGATAGGATAGGTGTTTAAATTATACACACATTGCATTTATTTATTTATAGTCTTTATTTGTCCAAACATTGTTTACGCCTCGAATGACTTTAGACATTAATAGAATACTGGTTGTACTTTTTTTTTCTAGATTAATTGATTAATTGAAGTCATAATAACTAATTTAATCTTTCTTATCATTGTACCCCGACGCCTGTGTGTGGTCTAAAGGCTTTGAATGGGTTGGATGAACCTGGGACTGGTCCCCCTCTACTCTGCAGCTCTAACTCACCCAATAGTACATTAGTGCCAATTGATGTTATCTGTCTGAATGTGCAAAAGCTTCAAATATTATATACGCCATGAAACTGAAACACTATTTATATATAAAGTCTGAGTGGGTGGGGCTAAACTCATTGTTTTGTCTGAAATAAAAACAAATCACTGAATTCAAAACAATAGCTCCCATATTTGGACAGAATTTTAATAAGACAGAAATCCAGGTTCCCATGATACACGCCCTGCAACTGTGGAAGCTGAGTGTTTACTGTCTTGTCCAAGTTGGGATATAAAACGGAAATCCACTGTCGCGTCCGGCCAATGACAGGAACCTGCAAGGAGGACTGCTGCCATATCCGGAAGGTCCGGCTCGCTCCAGCTGCGCTACAGAGCAGTGCTTTGACACAAACTCGGCCGAACCATTTGGAAAGGTTTAACTTGTTATGGCGAGGTGTGTTTGTTTATAGCCTGCGGTGGTTGCTGGAGATCACTCCCTCGTCAGCAATACGCCAAGAGCAGCCTGAGTGGCCCAGCAGGACGGTTTTTATTTTGAGCACATGGAAAAAGTCACGGGAGTTCAACACGCGGCCTGGGTGGCGGACCTTGGGAGGAACACAGCACGGAGGGATTTTCAAGAGTCTGCTTTCTCACACAAACATGCGAACATGAACTCTCACACAAAGAAATATTTTGGTAAACAAGTTTCTAGAAACATTGCGATTTGTCTTCCTACATGCTGTGGGGGGAAAAAAGTTTCTAGTTTCTGCTTTGATTGTTGTTTGTTACTTTATAACCAAAGCTGGAAAGCTAGCATATGGATGCAGTTCATGGAAGCAGAGGTTGTTTGGCACTTGGAGAGTTAGTTGATGGAGAAATAAACAGGTGGAGAAACTTTGGAGGTATACCAGTATAAAAATGAATGCTGTGAATAACATGATAAGATCAAAAAAGACAAACTGCAGCTCTGCCTCCAAGAAATAGTAAACATCCTAAATGCAAATAGGTACAATAAAAAATGTTATTATTTTTAATCTGCATTAAAACAAATCCAGTCATCCAAAGTGACACAACTGATTTCCTTACTAGAGTTTTTGATCTTGGCTTTAGTTTAAACTGTATAGGGGTGGGCGATATGGAAGAAATATGATATCTTAATACTTTAATTCATTTTTACAGTACACGGTATGTTACGATTAGTTGGAAATGCAAAGTAGTAAAAATAATAATGATAAATAATACCTATAAATACAGCCTGTCCAGGGAATTTCCTGCCTTCCGCCCAGTGAGTGCTGGGGGCTCCAGCACTCCACACAACTCGGAAGGATAAGCGGTTTGGAAGGTGATCAAACATCTAAAAATAAATCAAACATGGCTAATTATGCTCTCTGTGTAGTACTACTAAGTAAGCATTGCACAGACTAGTCAGAGTTTCCTGCTCAGTAATCCTGTATACTGAGTGTTGACTAGTTGCTAATCACATGATGACACTACCAAGAACATGGACGGCAGGAGATGTAAGGTCTATATTTCTGGGCTTGTTGAATAGAGCGCTCTACACTGTATCACAGCATTTGTTCCAACATTCTAACATTCTAATATTTAAGGTCAGATTAACATTAGTGGATGTTGACTTGACTGTCGTCATAACCATTGACTGTCGTGATTCTGAGAACTAAATATACAGAAACAAACATAGGAGACAGTTTATGTAATGTAATTAATTTTTATTGATGAGTGATGACTGAATGAGACTGTCTAAAGGTGCCTCTTTATGGTCTGTCTGCTTCTTTGAGGTTTATTAATGCAAGAGCTTTTCCCTGGAATCTATTACTTGCCCAATACCAAGGATGAAACCTCAGAACACGTCAACAGGTGGAGCTTATGAATGTCTAACCATATCTGCTTATCTGCTGCCATTACGCAAAGTTTTGTAATCACTTTGTGTGTATGTATGTTGGAACGGCCTTATTATGGTTGATTTTTAATATTCTCTAAAATACATTACCATTATGCTAAGCTCTTTTTTGAATATTTGCTGTTATATAATGTGTTATGAACAGATTTTAATGATCCTATTTTCCACTAACATCTTTATGTTCAAGTGTTTCCAGACAAAGACATGGCTAGCTATTTTGGTGTCCTTGGTCCTTGAATTTGGAATTTTTCATACACTGAGAGAAAGTACAAAATGTATCCATTGTTTATAGACATAGGCAAACATCTGTGGCATAATACTACAAGTACAATACTAAAAGTAAGTTGGATTTGGGAAACAAAAACAGATTTTGCAACCATTGACCACTGAAACTGTCTTTTCTTCTGCCATGCTAAAAGGCTGGTAAGCCAGAAACTCTCTTTTATCAACATTGTTTTTACTTGTTTCAAGTTTCAACTTGTAATTATGACATGAAAAGACAGTTTGTGCAATTGTATTGGTCATTTTGGCAACAGGAATCTTCTTTGCTTGCTCTTGACTTTTGATGGCAGAAGCTTCAGTAGAATATTTTATTTTTTTGGGATGTTGATAATACAATAACAGCACTGGTATATTGGCCTTGAGTAAACCTTCTAACTGAATAATCCCCGCTTACCTCTGACACTTTCAAACAGACTTTCAAGCAGTCTTTTTGTAACAAACACAATTTAGCCAGTTTGGAACTGCATTCACTTACTTATATTCATTAATAAGGCTTGGACTCAGCCCTCCCACCTCCTACACCCCCCACCCACCTCAAAATCCACCACTCCATTCTTCCCATGAGGGCCCATCATTAGCCAAGCATTGGAGACAAATTAACTCTCCTCCACTTGACTGGCTCCAGGAGAGAGTGTGGGAAAATCTGCCATTAGGCTACAGTTAAGTGCATATTGAGGGGTTTAGGATGGAGCCCAGGCTTAATAGGGGGATACTCAGCCTGTGGAACGCTCGTTGAATGGAAGAGAGGGACAGCCAATTATAAGGACAAAGTGTCATATTAAGAGCCAATCGATTTATAGCGAACTGTAGGGTGCAAGTGTGAGTGGGATATGTGTGTGCGAGCATGGGGGCTTTTACATGTCTGTGAATTTTGCAACAGCAAGCTAAGGAAATTAAATATACGGCAAGGAAATGAGTTTGATAAAGGAAAATCAAGACGGATGAAGCAATAGTAGATGTCAATACTATGCTATCTACATAGAGCTAAGTCCCCGTAATTGCAGCAATACCGGCAGAACTGGTGTGTAAGACACCAGGACCTTTATGATATATCTATATTCAGTGTTTATCAATGTATTTTGCATTTTTACTCTTCTAGGACAGACTAGGACTTTATTTACCCTCTTGTCTGTATATTGAAGCTCCCTGATGTTCTTTGAAGGGTTAGCTCACCCACTTTATTCTGGTTGGTGCCAGAAAGGCGTCCTATAACAAATTTTACCTCTACAGGTTCTGCCCGTGTCTGCTGCCATGCATGTAGTAGGAGCAACAATAAGGATTAATAAGGATTGCCATAGCTACAATTCCAACATATGTATAACTTTGCAGATTGGTAACATAGTCATAGCATGCTTTTTCCTGCTGAGTAGGATTTTAAACTCTATATTTGTTGGCATAGTTAACAAAGTCTAAGAGCTATTTAAAAACAAGGGATGAATAATTTAACTATGCTTTAGTCATAGTCAACAGAAACACTTCATATTTTGCCAGAGTATAACCAGAGTTACACAATGAGGGCATAACTACACAGGAATATTCGTTTTAAATATATATAACTATATACTATAAATATATATAAGTGCCTCAATCTGTATGAGGAAACCATGAGGCCTAGTGGTGATAAAGTAATTATACTTTTTAATAACTGGATTTTAGTTTTATATGTTTAATCTATGCCATAAAAAATGTAAAAAAGACACAGAACTGTTATGGTGGTGATGCGGTCAATACTATAGTTATGCTGCCATCATTGTGCTTCATGTAACTTGGTGTGATTTCAAAAATGACCAACAGAAATGATAGATAGGGGCCAACCAAGCATTTGAGCTGGGCCTGACCTAATGTTACATTACAAAGCGAGTTTGTTTGAAATTGGTTTGACAATTGCAAACTGACAGTCTTTCAGTAAAGCCCACCAGCAAAACTGATTAAACTACTTGAGTACAGAATTAACAGTAGATATTTTGTGAGATAAGTTCCATCACACTGAGACATTTGGAAATGGTTATACAGAAAGTATATTAACAGTTCATTTTATTTCTGATATTTGTATTTTTTATAATATGGTTGGTTTTATTTTTTAACACTCAATGGCAAATAGTTATTCAAATTTTTAGATGCCAGTTTTACATAGTACCTTAAATTTAATTTTGCCTTTGGAACTTTCTTATGTTTGTCTCTCTTGATGTTCTATTTCTAGTTTCTAAAGTCTATCTCTGCTGATATATAGTTTAAGGTTAGAGCACAGATGTGCAGAGGCAACAAAGTGGCTCAAAGCAGGTCACTTAACTTTTACTGGAAACACACATTCCAGTTCCTATGTTCTTAAGGAATGAACAGGAAACTGACAGCCAGTGAAGCTCTTGGACTGACCAGTCGAGCCGAGTTTCAATGTGTGTGTGCATCCAAGTGTGTGTCTGGGAATGGGGTGATGAAATAAAAAGGAGTAGTGAAAAGGAGGGGGGAGGGGGGACAATTAAACAAAGTCGAAGCAGCCATCATATTTTGCGGAGGTCGTCCTGGTTACGGATCCCGGGGATGCAGACAAACAGTGTGTTGAGTTTGTGGAGAGGAATGTGGCCGCTGTGTCTGTGGTTTAGTGCTGGAAGCTCCTCTTCTGCACTAATGCTCAAGAGGTGTGGTGTTTTTTTGGACTGGAGCTGGGAGTTAGCTATGACTGAAGTCTTAGGTGAAACAGAGTTCACTGGAAAATCTTTTTTGTTTGTGTTTTTTTTAGCTGTAAACAGGAAAACAGGAATGGGGCCTGGTGAGCTGTGAAACATTTCAGAGACCTGCTGATTTTATACTGTGTGATGGAAGTCTAATAGAGGGAGTTTCTGAAGACTGTTAGAAAGCATCTCAAATTGTTTTTGGTTTAGACATATAGCTCTAAGAAAAGAAAAAGATCCACTGGTGTGTGAGCTTTCCATTACATGGAGGTTCTTAAAGCTTTAAAGATGCTCTTCATGCATCTCATGTATATAAACGCTCCTTAAGCCTCTCTGGTCAACAATGAGGCAAAACATTATGGAAAGTGGTTCTTCTGTGGCATGACTGCCATAGCACCTTTGTTTGTTGGCACCTTTATTTTTCAAGTACTGATCCTACATCAGCACTGTTTAGTCATTCTGCCTGAATCACTTCACAGTGAGCTTAGCTGACCACATAAGCTAGCGTGGTTGTGGTTTGTGTAGCTCAGCGCATAAGACCACTACCCGCCACAGAGCCAACACCACATGTGGGAGACTGGGGTTCGAATCCCAGTCTAGGTGACTATGCTGTGCTGCACCAATAAGAGTCCTTGGGCGAGACTCCTAACACTACATTGGCCTACCTGTAATATGATTACCCTTGTAAGTCGCTCTGGATAAGAGTGTCAGCTAAGTACTGTAAATGTAGAGTGAGTGCCAGTTATAGAGAGCAAGGAAGAGAGAGATCTGCTAGGTTCTTCCGATAAAAGCCGTTCTTAATTTCCTGTTTTTTCGTACTCTTCTCTGTTGTGCTCATTAGTCTTCATTTCGAATAAAAGGGTAGCTGAAAATGAAATACATAAGTTTTATAGATACATGGATTGCAAAACGTAAAAACAAAATGAATAAATAAATAATAAACCCTATAAAACAAGAAGGTAAAAAAAATGAAAATAATGAAATTACAGCATCCGATCCATTCGGGTTCAGAAGGAACAATGGTGGAAGTGTTTTGTTTATTTATGTATTTATTTGTTTATTTATTTATTGTTTGTTTAGTATTTGTTTATTTGTTTGTTTGGGGGAGGGGAGGGGAGAAGCTTAGAACAGCAACCAAGTTAGAAAGAGAGTAAATCAGTAGAAGGAACCGCAAGGCTCAGTGACCTGCCACAGTCCCCCTCAGCTGATCTCAGGTCTTTAGCAGATTGTTATTTATATATATATATATATATATATATATATATATATATATATATAGTGAATATATATATATATATATATATAGTGAATATATATATATATATATATATATATATATATATATATATATATATATATATATATATATATATATATATATATATATATATATTCACTGTACCTAATGACATGTTCACAATACATGTTGTGTTTCATAATATACTGTTATTGTAGCGTTAGTGAATAAGTTGGAATGGACAAAAAAGAATCCCCAACAGTGCAGACGTTTTGCCGTTGCTATAGACTGTCTATTGTTGTTGGGCTCTCTACATTTGGGCCTTAGTCATTATTAAGATTGTCAACTAGAGTATGCAAAATAGGAACAATGGTGGAAGTGTTTTATTTATTTATGTATTTATTTATTTATTGTTTGTTTGTTTGTTTAGTATTTGTTTATTTGTTTGTTTGGGGGAGGGGAGAAGCTTAGAACAGCACCCGAGTTAGAAAAAGAGTAGTAGAAGGAACCGCAAGGCTCAGTGACCTGCCACTGTCAGTCTTTAGCAGATTGTTATGTGAAAGGTGATAGAGATTAGACGTGATAGAGGATGTGCCATCCACAGTCTACTTTATGAAAATAAGCATGTTAATAACCCTGGTCTTAAAGGTTTCTTGTATAGCGTCTATAATTCTATTAGCTTCATCTAATATTTCATTTGGCACAACATACATGTAGGTAGCAAAACGTATTTGTAATTAAAACGTTGTGATATTACTGTATATTTAACGGTATACATGCGTATAGACCTGGTATTGTAGGTTACCAGTGGCTGAAACCTTCATGAATTTCCTGCTTCCCTATTACAACTGTAAAGAGTTTAGAAAAAGCAGATTATGGGCTCCTTAAATATTCTGTTCACACGAGTGAAATGCAAATACACAACAACACAAATCCATTCGCACCACACTCTCATAAACACACCATGCCTTTGGTCAATCTTATTCCAGACGGCAACAAAGCTAAAAAGGCCTCTGGGGCCCTCCCAGGGCCTCCAACACCTGCTTGTGTGCTCCTCCCTCTCTTTCTTCATCTTCCTCATTCTTTCTCTGTGCCTCCCTCCCTCCCTCCCTCCCTCCCTCCTCCCTTCTTTCTGACTCACTGCGGTGTCCTAGAGAGCCGCTTTATGGGACTCATTATTAGTGTTTATTCACTGGCACTTATGCGGACGCCTGCCCTGTGCGTCTCCCACGTGCTAAGGTCCTGTCTCAATGTTATGATCCGCTCTTTCTCTCTCATTAACTCTGTGTCCATTTTATGGGGTATTAATTGAGTCGTAATTTGGGTTTAAACGAAAGCATGCATGAGCTTAATGTTGCCAGCACAGTTCACCTAATTGAAAACAGATATACAACAGGGCTTTTCGGCTGATGCCCCACATACCAGCACACACCAAACGGCATGTTCGTTCTTTTACTGTTCCTCTCCTTGTGCCCTCATGTTTTGAGTAGGGGGCTTGTGTGTGTTACTTTAGCTTTCTAGTATTTGAATTTTTAGTGATACAGAACAATAATGTAACATTCGAGAATGTTAAATTGGTTTGTGTATTTGCCATGTCCTTGTTCTGCACACTGTGCACACACACACTCGATATGCAGACTTATACATACCAGAAGTATTGTATATATAACATACATAAATATATTTACCTTTTTTGTTTTAACCAGTAAAAGATCTTCACTACATGCCTTTTGTTGGCCTCTTGGTCTGATCTTGAAGACCTCTACAGGCACATGCTTAACAGATCCAATGCTGCAATGTCTGAAAAATAAATATCATGATATACCATATATACTGGAGCACCATGTTATATTTCTCCATCACCCACCTTTAAATTATATTGTGTTGCGCAAAAAAGGTCTATCTATTTTCACTGGTGTCCAATAAAACATACACACACACACAAACACACACACAAAGATAAGTTAGTCTGCCTCCCTTATACACACATACATACATGCATACACTCACACCCCCACAAAAGTCTGGAGCCGAGTATTCGTGATCACATTACCTCATCCCACACAAATTTCAGAGGGCAGAAATCTGATATGCATGCAATTGTTATTTTAAGTTGCCGTCTGGGAAAGGGTCTGCAAATGCACTCATCCGGGGGGGTTGAGAGAGACAGACAGAGTGAGAGAGAGAGAGAGAGAGAGAGAGAGAGAGAGAGCATTGGATGGGTTAGATGGGTAGCAGGCAGGTGGTATAATAAAGCAGGGAAGAGTGAGTAAAGAAATGCAGGAACCTCTGGCCTTGTCCTCCACTCGTTTGCTCTATCCACACCTCCCCCTCCTCCTGCAGTAATATCATCCCTTTACCACAGTTACCCTCTTCACTCACCTTTCTCACAGTTCTATCACTAATACTGTAGCGCCCCTATTATCCCACCGCAGTTACCAAACTGTGCAGTATATATATTCACTGTACCTAATGACATTCGCACAATACATTTTGTGTTTCATAATATACTGTTATTGTAGCGTTAGTGAATAAGTTGGAATGGACAAAAAAGAGTCCCCAACAGTGCAGACATTTTGCTGTTGCTATAGGCGGTCTTTTGTTGTTGGGCCGTAGTCATTATTAAGATAGTCAACTAGAGTATGCAAAATACAAAATGACAAATAATGTCTGTGAGATACTGTGGATTTCTGTCTCCTGCCACATTTCAAATCACTCCTGGCATTATATATGTATATATATTTTTAATCTGAACATTAATGATTTTTCATGTTAGAACATTTTAGAATTTCTGTTTATTAGGTTTAAAATGTAGTTATATACAGCATAATCATATCTATAGCTATGTGATTTTATAAGCAATATGTTTTTAAGAGTAGATTTAAAGTGTTAGGATAGTGTTAGTGTTAGGATATTAAAGTCGGTATAAAATGTTTTATGTTCTTACACTACATAATAAAAAACAGCAAAATCCGTTACAATTATGAGTAAATTCGTCGGTAGCACCGACGGGGAAAACACGTGTCTGTTTTTCTGTTTGTTGTTCCTTCTTAAAAAAGAAGAAGCATAATATAATATATAATATTATATATTATATATAATATAATATAATATAATATAATGTATAATATAATGTCAGTTTTAAAAAAGGAAATTGAACTGAAATGTGTTTTGCTCAGAGAAGCACTGTATATATAACTCTCTGGGCCTTCTAGACTATAAGAGCCTTATATGTGTGAAAATATAAATGAAATATACTGTCTGTCTAATTTCTAGTTCTACTTGCTTGTACAGTATATTAAAACACTGTCAGGTTACTTCTACAGTGCAAAAACAAAAAGTCAAATTACAATAAAACCTAATAAATCAAATGGAAAAGATACAGTGTCACAAAGAATATAATAGGTATTAGGATTTTACCAAGTGTGAAAATAGCCTACAAAGTTCCTGGTTTTGTTACAGTTCTAGAAAAACCTGTTTTTTATTCTCAAAAAAAAAAATATTCTTTTCATTTTTAAAATTTATATTACCTTTAAATGAAGGGTTCTCTGGAGATTCTTCTGTGGCTTCATACAATGGCAACATGTTTAAGCACATATATTTGGCATCTCCTGGGGCTTTTGTTGTGTAGTAATGTACTGCAGTACCAGTGAAGAATTAAACATCTTCACATTGTGCCGTATAAATAAAGTTAATTACTTTGATTTCTGTTCTTCTCCAGATCCAGAGCTGCAAAGTTAATGACAGAAGACCACATGATGCTGGCTCTTAATTCCTTAAGAAATATGTCAGTGTTCAGCATGGACCAGGAATGAAGGCAGAAGCTTCTAGAAACATGGTGCTGTCCCTCATCTCTGCTGACATATCTCAGCTACAGGTTAATTAAATTTTTCTTCACTGACATTATCAAACTCACTATGCTATATCGAGTGCACATTAGTTCTTTTATGATTGACTTTGGCAGAGGAGAGAACAGTATATTTGTACCCAAACCGTCTCAATCAGCAACTGGGGGTCTTCTATCTACCTAATTCAAATGCCAAATGCAATGGGAAAGCAGTAATGCGGTCTGTACACACTGGTCACAGAACTCTAATCTATAGGTAAAGCTCCCCTTATAGCTGGTTATGTTTTTTGTGTTGAAACAGCAAACCAAATTCATTTAGTGCGTCATCATAATACAACAGAAGACCTTCTCTTAGCTCGCTAAGATCAAGTTAAGTCCGGGACACTTTGGGACCAAGTCAAGTTCAAGACTTTTATTAGTCGCATCAAGTTAAGACAAATGTATATCGTCGCTGTCCAAAGAAAAACAGGTATCTCCAAAATGGCAACTTTACAGGAGAGGCCAAAAACCTCCTTTAATTTGAATAGAAGTCAATGGAACCAGACGACTTTCCAAGCAGTTTTGGGCCATTTCTGTCAGTCCATTCTTCATGGGATTTCCACAGAGTGTAAACAGCAGCTCATGTGATCAAATGAGGCATGAAAGTAGAAATCAACCAAAATGGAGATACATGTTTTTCTTTGGACAGCGACGATATATACATATAGTGTGTGTGTGTGTGTGTGGGAGTGTGTGGGAGGGGCATAAAATCCATAATTGGATTATATAAAATTACATAAACAGAACACAATTAAAGAAATACATATAATATTACACTTGGTCATATAGCATATATTTATTGGGGGAAACGATCCAATATTATAAATCTCTGAAAGGCAAAAGTATGTGAACTCCTGCTTTCAGTATCTGATGCCTCCGCAGCTACAACTACAATTACATCTTTCTGGTAACTTGGGTGCAGTCCAAAACAGCTTGGAGGACTTTTAGCTTGTTCCTCTGAACAGAACAGGCCCATTCGTTGGGGGTTTCCTAACATAAACTGCATGTTTTAGTCATGTCTGTAGGATTAAGGGACTTCATCTTGACCGGTCCAGAAGATTAACTTTGTTCTTCTTTAATTCTTCTTTGGTAGAATGACTGAAGAATGTGCTTACGATCATTGTCGTACTGCATGACCCACATTTTTGTAAGATTCAGTTCAGACAGTTCTCCTGACATTCTCATTTAGAATTTGCTGGTATAATACAGAATTCATCATTCCATCGATGAATCCACTGTCCTAGCCCAAATGCAGCAAACAGGCCCAAACCATGATACTACCATCACTGTGTTTCACAGAAGGGACGTAGTTCTTATGCTGGAATACAGTGTTTTCTTTTCTCCAGACATATCGTTACTTATTTGGTTGAAAGAGTTCTTTTTTGGTCTCATCCAGCCACAAAATATTTTTCCAGTAGCTTGTCCATGTGATCTTTAGCAAAACACAAATGGATAGCAATGCTCTTTTTGGAGAGCAGTGGGTTTCTCCTGCCATGCACCACCATTGCTGTATTGCATTCTTCATGAAAGGTCTTGGATTTTCTGAATTTATTAACAATCTGTCTGACTGTGGATTTGTGAAGTACAAACTCTATAGAAATTTAGCATGATGAGCAACAACAACTCATTTTCTAAAGGCACAAATGAGTTATTAGGATCTGACTTTGATGGATCCCTATTTTTTTTAAAATACAAGTGCAGCCATTCATATCTGATCATCATCCCATTGATCTGAAGACATCTGACTCTAATGTCACTTTCAAACTTACTGCTAATGCTAGATGTTCACATACCATTGCCTCTCAGATTTGTAATATCAGATAATTTTGCTTAATTGCATTTTCCTTACCTACGTTTAAGATATTTTTATGTTTTTAAAAAAGATTTCTATGAAACTAAAGGGTTTACAAACATTTTTAAGCACCACTGTCTGGATGTTTCTAAAAATGACAGCATCTAAAAGGCAGCATATTATTATTTTCAACAAAAAAAAAAAAGAATCTTTCAAATCTCTCAACTTTCCAGGAAAAGACAAAAAGTGCCTTAACTTAAAAGTCACTGTAAGGATGTCCTATTCAAAATGAATTTGGAACATTTCTATTTGTCCATTCATTATCACAGTTTTTCTTTAACACAAAGTAAAGGACAGCTTTGGTGTTCAAATACTGTAGAGAGGTAATAAAATAACAAATATGGAGGTACATGGGATTTTTTTGGACAACAACATGTTGCTCTTACATGTGTTTTGCATTAAGGGGCCTTCACAGATATGTAGGTTACCCACTAATGCCCCATACTAGTCAGAGACCCTGACTTTTTAATTTAACACAAGTAAAAATCTGGATGCTACCATTTTTCTTTGACCCAGAAGACATAATGTCTATTTCCTTAAATAATGTGTCTAATTTAAATAATTAGACCATTTGTCTTGTCTGACCACAACTCTGTGTCCACTGTCCATTAGCCCATTTGAGATGAGCTCAAGAGAATTTGGTAATGTTTTTGGATGTTGTTGACATATGGCTCCCCCTATAGATACCACAGTCGTAAATTGTCAATATGGTGACAAAAAATTCTGAACCTACATGTCCATTTCCATAAATCTTGTTTAAAACACATACTGACACATCAGTGTTCAATTCTTTTATTAAAAATACCTTACTGAAAACGTGTTAAGTACTTTAAGCCTCTAACTAGTGACAATGAACACAGCACTTTAGAAAATGGAACAGATCTTGAAGTATTTGTGACTTGTTCTGCTGTTATGAACTTCATATGTTCTATTTAAAATAACATAGAACCTATAAGAATAAAATGCTATCACTTAATACACTAATTCAATGTAAATTTAAATCGTATTTCATGCTAAATTATTTGCACAACAACTTTTGAACAAATTGCTTGTGGTGCATTATTATAACAAATTATTAATGGAATAATAATTCATGGAAGTAGTAATAATTAATGGAATTCATCTGGAAATGTTCCATAAATAATTTAAGGTATTATTAATCCCTTACATTTGAATATTAAAAAGAACACAAACTAGCTGAATCTGTCTTAGGTTCTAGATGTTTAAGAAGTTAACAGTGATCTCATTCAGCAGTTCACCATGCTCTCATACATGCCTTCATACATACTCTATACATTAATACAGAATTCTGGTTCTAAGTACTTTATGATTGCTTCAGACTGATTACAGAACCGCTGCCTGTCTCCTAATTTCATTATCATATAGTGACCAGAGCAATGACATTGGAGTATATCATATAGGTGTTGTTCTGGAAGTGTGCAAGGGCCTCACACACTGAGCAGTGATCTAGCATTTCTCTTTCTGATGACTAACATGATGAGCAAGGTATGTTGAAGCTACATAAGCCTGCATGTCGTAAACTTATCTTGTTGGAACAGAGTTGTGAACAGCCTAGGAATTCGGAAATGACTTATCAATGAAGTCTCTGCTAACACTTCCTGACATGCCTCTGAGCACAGAGGTCCCTGATGTGTGTGTGTGTGTGTGTGTGTGTGTGTGTGTGTGTGTTAAGTTTTATGTTTTTTCTAAATAACACTACGTCTCCAAAGAATGCACACCACCTACCTGTATATTTTACTGCACCTTCACTGTTTGTTTGTTTAATGTAACATATGAGGCTGGTG
Source organism: Prochilodus magdalenae (assembly GCA_024036415.1). Lineage (NCBI taxonomy): Eukaryota > Metazoa > Chordata > Actinopteri > Characiformes > Prochilodontidae > Prochilodus > Prochilodus magdalenae. The sequence goes on from JAMWET010005265.1 coordinate 74,194, forward strand.
GTCTGTCTCTATGGCTACATTTACAGAGGGGGTAAAAGTGGCCTATCCTTTAATCAAATTCTGTTTTTCTGGTTAGGCTGTTTGCAACTACTTTCAAAGATTAGTCTGAACAGATCATGTTCCTGAACTGGCTCACAAGCAGATAAGAAATGAAATCCTTAGTTCTGCTAGGAAGACTTCAATGCTATGTCAATCATCTTTTCATTACTTCAGTCATTCCTAGTCTGCCACCTTTAATTCACTCATCATGCAAAGAATAGTTGCACCCTGTTGGAAGTACTGGATTGAAATGCTATGCGGAAGGAAGATAAAGGTTATCAGGAACAATAAATGATACAGAAGTCTCAGTATGTTGTCGGGTCACCATGTTAGCTAAAGCAACGCGCCAGGGAGCTCCATTTTTGGAGGTCCCTAAAGGTGTCCTGTGATAATACAGTCCATGCAGCTTGAATATTCTCACAAAGGTCCTGCAGATTTTGCTGTAGTGGTGGAGGTGGAGCGAGACCAGGCCATCTTGGCACTGACCATGGTGCCTCCACACACAAATTTGTTGGTCGTCCCCACCACGACAAAAGCCGGACTCGTCACTGTCGATGACCCACTGCCATTCGGAGTCACTCCATGACAGTCTGGCATGACACCACTGCAGTCTTTGCTGACGGTGGTGTGGTGTTAAGAGCAGTTGTAGTGCCGTGTCATGCAGCCATCTGCTAATGGTGCTGGCAGCAACAGAATGACTCGTGGAGGGCATCACTGCTTGCTGAAGTCTGCGATCGTGGCTGCTGGGTCAGTCAGGTACAGTGATAGGACCAGTTCTTGCGCAGCATAGCGTGACACTTGAATCATTTGAATATCAAACTTACTCACCAAGTTTTGTTCAGTTCAGTGATTCTTTCTGGGTGCAGTTATTGGTGCAACAATTTGATGATGCGTGTAGGATTGAACTTAACTTCCTGTTCTGTTGCTTTTAGGTGTTTTCTGTTATACTGGAAGAACAATACTTCGCCTGCCACATTCACACAGATGTAAACCAAGTTGACATCCAACAGATACAGGTCCCATCAGAAGCTTAAGTTCCGTCTTCCCCAGCAGCACAGGATTTTCACTCAGACCGCAAGCTCGCTGTAACAGGGACACAGTATTCAGCAATGGGATTTAATGTGTGTATTGCTGAGCCACCAAAATAACACATCTGTGTCACAGACTGAATGAAAAAGACTAAATGATGCCAACTTTTACCTGCTATGTAAACATATCCTGGCTGTCCAAATAGCTGAGTCTCTCACAATCTTCAAACGCAAGACACCTCTCTTTGTAAAGCACTGTGAGTGAGTGAGCACTAATAGACGTGTATGATAAAATACCTTGTTTTTGCACCTAAACTGACCATAGCCTTTCTTCTCTCTAGGTATGGGCCCTGGGCTGGGGTTGCCAGGTAGTGCACTTATGCTTATATATGTCTGTGTATTGTTCTCTCTAGGTATTGGCACTGGCCCTTGTTCGGGCTGCGTCTGAGCTCATGGCGAGCTTTAGACTCTAACCTTCCTACACTAGCTGGAAAACATTATCTGACGAAACACTAAGCGCAGTTGTAGGTCACTCTGGATAAGAGCATCTGCTAAATACCTTAAATGTAAATGTATCCTAGGAGTCATGGCTCTGAATTTAATTAGTTACTGAATTTAAAGCATACTCAAAAATCTCAACTATTTACAAACACAACTGTAGTACTGATTTTCTCATTTTTATTCTGCAGTTTCTATCAAATCTTCCAGTAAAAGTGAAAAATAATCAATATTATATAGTGTGCTTTTTGAATAATTTTAAATAGAATGCATCCACCACCCTACTTAATGTAAAGTCGCGTTGTTTATTCTTCAGCGCTGGTTTAACAAACAGCAAGTCCTGTTACTATTTAGTCAACCGTCTCATTGTAGAGGAAGGCGCAAAAGCATTCCACACAGATGACTGACAAAGGCGAGGCTTCTCAGCCAGGTGCGAATAATGAGTCAAAAACCTCACACATGCCTCAACCCCTTCAGTTTTCACACCTGTGGAGGGTGTGCACATGTAAACAGGTGGATATATACTGAATTTCATGTTAAGTAGTTACACCTACTTTAAAGTGACACTCACTGGCCATTTTGTCAGAAACACCTACCTACTAGATTGGCTGACTGTAGACCATCTGTTATGCTATGCTGTGCTGCAACGCATGATTTTTCACCACCCTATAACAGTTATCAGTGCAAAGGAAGCTCTATAGGACCAGCATTTGCTAAGTATTATTAGGGTGCTGGACCATTTCAGCACATCATTGGCACAAACATGCACAAACATGCTAAAGTGTGTCGTACTGGTATGTTTCAATAAAGAGGAGCTGAGCAAGGAGTAGATAACAAGTAACACACAACGCGCTATAGTCACAGTACACTAGATGTACTAACATGTAGCAACTGGTGTCTAAAGTGGCTAGTCAGTAACTGCTGTCTGTTAATTCCAGAAACCCGACAGTGATAAGACACACAGATTTCCATTACCATATGTGAGTGTATCTGCCGTGCTGAAAATAGCCCACCAACCGAATAATATCTGGACAGTGGTGGTCCTGTGGTGACACCTTTCTTTTAAAGTGTACTTACTAGGGTAGATGTGCTTAATACACTGGTAACTCAGTGTATGAGCTTTTTAAAAAATTCAATTCAATTCTAAAAGATTGTATAAGAGATATAGTGAAAAATCATCCACCCGTGTAGGATAAACAAGATTCCTATATTTCAGCCTTTCCTGCTACCATAATGAAATGACTTACAATTTGTTCCCCTCTATGAGCAGAGATGGATCAATGTATATAGAATCCCTGAGCTAAAAAGACAGTTTTGCTGTTTATACAGACACTGTGAAATGAGACACTTAAATAAAAAAAAAGTCTTTGATTTCTGTCGATTTTGTACCAGAGGACCTTAACTGGGCCTTTTCCTCACAAATAAAGTGTAGGGAATCACTATGTGTTTACAGTTAGCCAAACATTCTGCTGCATGACGTATGGTCAGTACAGAACTAGTTGCTTTCAAGGAGGTCTCATTTTTCCTACACATATGGAGCAATTGCACTGTGAGATTACATCTGGCCTCTTTGCAACTGCCAATACAAATAAACAAACAAAAACTTACCTAGATTCATGTTCACTTATTGTGTCTTGTTTTCGTCACATTCGTATATCGTTCTGTCTTCCTACAAGCACTTACCAGTATATATTGCACTGTTTGCAGCCTACAGATTTGTGTATAGTTCATGTGAACCTTTTGTTTAGTAGGGCATTTAGTGGTGTTCATCAGTGGGGGCAAACACTCATGAATGAATAAAACACTCATTTCTAAAAAAGATGAGACACTGTGCAAACTATACATAAAAACAAAACATAGTGATGGTGATGAACAAGTCGTTTAAACCCTATGCTTAATTGCAAAGACAACATATAAAATTTTAAAATTGATTTTTTTTTTTTCAATTTCAAAATTTTATGTACAATTTAAATATGCCCATTTTAAATTTGCCATTGTCTCTTGCATACAGGGACTTCTCTGTATACTTAGACTCTTTTAATGGCATAAAAATGGCATCCATTATACAATCCCCAGGTCTTTTGCTATTTTACAACAACAAACATTATTCTTGAATTGTTGCATTCAATGGTTTACCGATGCAATCGTTCACGAAATCCTGATTCCCTACCCATGTCTACTTCTGAAGGATTTTTTTGAAGCATCTTACTGGAAATGAATTCGAAGTGAGTATATATTTAAAATAAACAAATAAATAAATAAATCTTTTTACCTTTAACATATTTGTATTTTCAATTAAGTATAGGGTTTCAATGATTTGCACAGTATCCCAATGTTTTGGAGAAATTAAGTTCCAGTGTGTGAGGAGTGCATGAGATCATCTACGACTATGATGGCTTTTTGGATGCAGCATTTGGTAGAAATGTCTATGGTGAGACAGAAGAGAGACTCCAACGATTATCTCAGCTGTTCTTGCTATTCGCTGAAGGGGCCTGCAGTCAGAGATGGTGCAATTCCCAAACCAGGCAGTGATACAGTTGCTTAGGATACTCTCTATAACAGTGGTAAGGATGATAGTTAGAAGCTGAGCTTTCCTTAACTCATAGTGACTATGTAGATAGTGATTCGACTGGCAGTTCAGTTTTAACTTTTGAACGTGATTTAAACACTGAAGGAACGTTATAGCCAGATGTCGTGTGAATATACCAGGCTGAGAGGCAAAACAGACAACTAAACAAAAGTTGCTTAGTGAATGTTTAACAACCACTTAAAAACCAGCTGAAATATTGTTATGGCTCTGTGCTTCATGTTGTATACTGAAGCTAAAGGCTTTTTCACTCTATGGAGATGATACACTGAGGTGAGCATACAGCCAAGCTTACTCAGGGGTAAATTAACTGATTCTGAGATTACACTGCTGCATGTTATGATTGCTCAGTTTCGATTAATAATCCTCCTATAATACAATACTACCAAACAAATATAGCTTGCAAATATTTCCATCAGGATATGTGAATCAACACTACATCTTTTCAACCCCCCTCATCAGTTAGCCATCGCACCTGGAGATCTTAAAGCACTTAGAGGAGAACACTAACTGGCGCTTTTGTTATATTAGCTAACGCTCTTATCCAGAGCAACTTAGAAGGTTAATGATTACAGGTAGGCCAGTGTAGTGTTAGGAGTCTTGCCCAAGGACTCTTATTGGTGTAGCTCAGCATAGTCACCCAGACTGGGATTTGAACCCCAGTCTCCCACACGTAGAGGTGGCACTCTGAGTAGTGGTATAACCCATTGAGCTACACCAACCACCACATCGTGGTCTAGATTGCATTGGGTGATGGCCTGTCAGCTTTTGGAGGCCTTCTATAAGTCGGGAATTGCTGATGATTGGATGTTTGGGAGAGGGGCGGCTTCTCAGCATTCTCACTGTAGAGATCTCTCACAACACTGTATTTCTTATATTCTCAGCTAACTGTAATCTTAGTTCTGTGGATCAGGCGGCAGTGACAGCACCCTTGCTTTTTTACTATTACTGTAAATGCTCTAGTTTATCGTACACATTTTTAATTGTACACTTTAAGGTTGTGAGATATTCTTTATTTATTTATTTATTTATTTATTTAATTATTACCTGCTTTTAGTTTAACGTTAATGTTAGAGAAGTAAAAAACTTTAAACCTCTTCTTCTCATCATCTCTGTTTTCTTCTCTGTTTAGCTCCAGATGTTTAAGATATGATTCACAGGTTGCTCGCATCTCACTTGAGCATTTTAGACCACATAATGGTATTCTATTACCTGGAAGTTGGTAGGCTTATGTCGCTTTTTAGGTAGAGCTGACACTGATGATCCTCCCAGAGAGAGAGAGGGGAAGATGCTCCAGTTATCTATATTAGATCATAATCAGTTTATATGTCCCCTGACACAGACACACATACAGATGGATAAGCTGCACAAGACAGCAAATCCAGATAACAAATTAAGATAGTTTTGTTTTTTGCTCTTTGCCTTCCAAATTCCAACAAACTTCATGGTCACATATGTATGAAACTTGGCTTCCATGTCTGCTGCTTTCATCTGGCTTGTGAGTGAAATTGAAATCCCCTCCAGTCCAGACTATCTGACTAAACTGTGTATGATCCCCCAGATCATATGCCCCATGGAGGTATCTGTTAATTAAATCTCTCCACCGCTGATGTATATCTCCAGCAGGCAACTGTAACCCGTAACTAGCCTTTCATTTGCTGACGCAGCTCCGCTAACACCTGTACCGAACTCAGTCATAATCTTCCTGTGTTAAGGCTGACACATATCGACCATGACTGTCATGCCAGTGGTATCTTGTTCCAGTCTGGCCACTGACTTCAGCTCCTCAGATCCCTCTTAATATGGTTTTCTCTTTATGAGTGAACTTTCAGTTTCCCATGTGTCTCTATTTGTTGACCACTCTATTATTTCTCCATCCTTTTAAACCCTGTGCCTCACCCGCATGTGGATAGTGGGCATATACTGTGGTCACATCAAGGCACATTCTGTGCTGTGTTCATCTAGCCCATGTGGTTATGTAACTATGCAAAATCATTAGCATTAACCATAATTTCTTGAAAATGTACTTCTTACTTTTAAAACTAGCAAAGCCAGACACAGCCTAGATTAGCTCATTCAGTGTTTTCAACATCGCTTCTGTGATGACTTATCTTGGCTTTCGATCTAGATGATAGCAAGTGACATCCCAAATGGTTCATCCATCTCAGGGTGGGGCTTATGGTCAAGAGATTCCAGGTTTGATCTTCCCAGTGATGTCACAACCATCCAATGTCAAGAGTCTAACTCACTGCAGAATTCTAGTCCAGTTACTGGTATCGTTGCTAAGTTTGTCAAGCCTTCAGCTTAGATCACCTGTTAAAAAAAACACAACTGAAGCACATATGAGATGATTTCACTATTCAGATGGTTAGTATACGCATGTTGGAGAATACACAAACAAATTTTAACCAGTTTAAACCAAATATATTTTGCAATAATTAAATATTATTTATTTTTCTTTTTATTGGTTACATTTTAATGAATTTTTAATGCATCAATGCCCTTAACGTAAGGTATGACTGTATTCATATCTTAAATATACTACCACTGCTATTCCCGCTGTAGGTTTGCTCCTATTTTGGTTGTAATGCCAGTCATGATTGTGCAAATGGTCAGCTGGCCTCACTGTCTCTAGGCAGGTAGGATGGCTCTCAGTATGATGTCAGCCAACACAGGCGTTGAGCTGATCAATGATGTTACATCATAGTTCAGGAAGAACTGGTGACTTTCATCCTCCCATCTATGTGTGATTTGATATGACCTAGCCAGTTGGTGGAACTAGACATCAACAAATTGGGGAGAGAAAATCCAAAAATATCAATGACTAATAATTTCTTTGAAGGTCTGACAACTTCTAGGCCATTTAACATTCCATTTCCCACACCCCAGCAGTAAATGTAAAGGCTTTGGAGTAAAGCAGCCTGCTGTATATATTGCATGTCAGGCAAGTGGAGTACAGTGTTATTTGCCAGAATGCCGGAGCAAAACACATGCATGTTATCCCATGATTACTGTAGGCTAAGTTCATAACAGTGGTTGGAGAAACTGGTTATTTTTTCCCCTCTTTCTCACTGGAGTAACTTGGAAATCTGTCTGGATTCTTCAGAGAAAGAGCAAGTGAAAAAAAAGAAAGAGGACAGCTTTAGAATTGTGGTTTGTGTCGACCAGATGTTTGGGTGTAGTTGGAAGGAGGTAGCAGGGTAAGGAGAGAGCCTGTTCCCAATTACTGGCTGATCACTTTTAGGGGGACAACAGTGCAGTCCAGCAACAGCAGTGGGCGCAGAACAGGGAGAAATAGCTATCAGAGGAAAAAAAATATAAAAATCAACAGACAAACTATATATTTAAAAAAACCTTAAAGTTATGGATATGAAGACATAGTCAACATATTAACTCAAAAGTGTCTTGAGCTATTTGAGTTTGTCACACTCTGGTGAGAGTGGTTGGCTTGGTAATGTGATATGAGCTGATTGCAGGCAGTTCCCGGCTTATAGACTTAGCCCGAGTGAAAACCAGTAAAAATATAATGTGGAGGTTTTCACATCATTTTCCCCATCCTTCTTTTTCTTTTTTTTGATATTCCCAGAAACCATTATAGGCTTTCGGAAGGGTCAGACAGGTGGTCAACCGACATAGGTTTTTCTAGAGCCTACAACAATATTTTGCAGGGAAACCAGTTGACCAATGTAATGGCAAAACTACATTTGGTTTAACACCAGAGAATTTAAACAATGAAAATTGCCAAAACAAGAATACATTTATTAACCACAGGACATATATAATAGCTTGTGGCTGGAATGTTATTTTTTTTGTCATTCCATCTATTTAGAGAACCTGATTTGTACCTTTGACTGTACTAAAATAATAAAGGGTAAAAGGGCCTCGTCCAGTTCAACCAATGACCAGTCTTCTCATTTATAACGTCTCTGGGTACCATAGATTTCTAATAAATTTCATTTTTGAAATGCTTTTTTGATGTAAACATTGTTAGCGTTTCAAAAGGTACATTTTATTCTGTGATTTATAAGTGACAAAATATGAACATTAGGCTGTAAAAATGCCCATTTTGAATTGGTTGTTTTTGTGATGTCACTAAAATCAACATCCTCATACCCAGAGGCGCACACTGAGTACCATAGGCTGCCAATGGAGACCTAGTGAACCTTCAGCAGCTTATCTCCACCCATTTATATCAAACTTATAGAGTACCTGGACTGCGCTGCTTTTTGAATGAGGAACAATAGACAGCAGTCAACCACAGCAGAGGGGAGTTATCTATATCAGTATTAAATATAGGATTAAAAACAGTTGGAATGTCTAATCATTTAAGTTTTTGGAATTTGGCAATTATAAAGCAAAGAATTATGAAAATATTTGGCACAGAAAACAAATAGGTGAAACCATAAGTGAAGCATCATAATCAAATAGGATAAAAAGAACACTGGCCCTTTATTTTTAATGTATGTTAATGTAGAGGGATTGTTGAATGTAGTTTCAGATTGGTTCTATTGGTTCATTAATCATGAAGTAGCTGGTGTTGTCAAGTGCAACAAAAAAACCTAAATGTTTCTAAGCTATACATAAATAACTCTGATCTAAATTCACATATTTAATAGATTATTAAAAAATATTTTAAAGTTAGGATAAAGTTAGTTTTGAGTGTGGGGCTCAGAATCCATTGTCGTTCATCTTCTCTATTTTAATTGTACTAACATGTCCTTTGAAGTATTCCATCTCCCAGCGTCTCTCCACTTAGTCCCTTCTCGGCTTACACAACAGTAAAAGGACTTTTCCACACTCCGTTGCTAATACACAGCTGAAATTGTGTGTGCTTCTCTCTTTTTCTCTTTCTCTGGAACATTTTATCTCACTCCAAAAGAAGGGGTCAGGATGTTCGCCAGTGAAATTCTTTTTTTCTTTTCTTCTTCGTTTTTTTTTTTTTTTAAAGCAAATGGTTTACATTTGGTCTCTGAAATACTGGTGATATGACAGTAGTGTAAGAGAACGTAAGGGCAAGAGTGGAAAGACTCAACAAAAGAGCAGGTCTGCTCTTAAGTTGGAAATGGAACTTATCGAAGTCTTTGATCCAAAGCATGGTGTCTCTTTCCAGGGCAGCTGTAGTATCTCGCCAGCTTTTGAGACAACAAGCCTGGGTCCAATTGCCATGATCCTTCTTGCTTGACCTTTGACCCTTTGAGATCCTGCCAGAGAAGGAAAAAAAGAGACTTGGGGGCCAGGATCACTCTTTGTAGTGCATGTTTTCTGCTGTTCATTCATCTTTTTCTTCTTCTTCTTCTCCTTCTTCTTCTTTTTCTCTTTTTCTTCTCCTTCTTCTTCTTCTTCTTCTTCTTCTTCTTCTTCTCCTTCTTCTTCTTCTTCTTCTTCTTCTTCATCTTTTACTTATTTTCTTACTCTCTTCTTCTATTTCTTCTATTTCTGTTTGTTCCTGATTTTCTTCTTCCACTCTCAGTTTGTAATGTTGTTTTTTTTTCTATTTCTTCATCATCATCTTCATCTTCTTCCTGCTCTTCTTCTTCTTCTTCTTATACCCCTCACTCTGTTTATAATAGTCCTTTTGTTCTTTTACTTCATCCTTTTTCTTCCTCCTTAGTTTATTTTCTTCTGAAGAACTTGGCTCTTAAAATGTATGTTCTCATTTTTCTTCTTCTTCTCTCTCTCTCTCTTTCTGTCTTTTTTTCTCTCTCTCTCTCATTTCTAATATTTACCCCTTTCTGAGTGAGGTTCAGTTCTAAACACTTGAAAATCCTCCACATGTGCAAGCAATTACGCTTTGTGATGGACTCTCATCGGGGAGACATGCGCGCACCAACTTGTTCTGTTTTGGTCTTTCTGTCTCTCACTCTCGCTCTCACACACACACACACACACACACACATACACACACACACAGCCTCTGTGTTCCTATTTTCATCTGCTTTAAACAGTAGGCCTCGTCTGTTATGGGTGCAAATTTGAGGTGGTGCAGATAAATAACAGTACTAGCACAACTTTCAGTTGGAACACATTACACCTACACGACATCGCCGTGCTTTTTGGAGATTTTGAGACACTGAGAAACTCAGTGTCCCTGATTTACCTACGAAACCAAACTAAACTTGACTTCAGACAGATGTTAGGAGAGGAACTGGCTGAGAGAGACTGCTGGCTGAGAGAATTTTAGCCTTAGCTCCAGCTATGAGACCCTATGTACTTCTGCATTGTTCTGTTAAGCGATGGCTGGTTGAAAACAAGGCCCACGATTCGCCTCCAGAATTTGGCTTAGTACTTTCAGTATTGGCCGGAAAGTATGTGTTGTGGCTGTGTGTGTTTGCGTGTCTTTGTTAGCTTGTTGTGTCCCAGTTTCTACTGGAAATCACAGCTTCGTTGTTATCACTGTTGATATTGGCAAAGCCTGTTGCTCATGTTCCAGAAACCCCATTGTGTTGTTTTTCACCCAATTCCCCTCTACTTCTCTCTTTTCCTTTCTTTTTTTCTCTCTCTGTCCCTAGTCCTCTTTCCCTGTCTGTCTTGTCTGTTTGTATTGTCTTTTCTTTGTCTAGTCATACTCCTAGCATGACATTTCTATTGAACCTTCTTAGTGGGCTATTACGATTAATCAATTCAACTCAATTTAAAAAAGACTAATGTAAATTACATTCTTAAGGTTCTTATTACTCTTATTGCTCTTTCTAACAGTATGCATAAAGCCTGAACTCTACATTATTATATATTCTTTTCCACATAGTGTATTTGTATTTTTTAATATAAGGCAGAATACTCAATACTGACATAATCAGTCTTGACAGCCCTAGACCTTATTCCACTTGCTGAAGGTATGGACTTTACAGAAGTTCTCATTCAAACCGAGAAAAACACTTTTGTAATATTTAAAAAATAAAACCCTTTTGCAGGGCATCCTCTGACTTGGGCTGGAGGACAACTAGTCAATACATCACAATAAAAAGCCCATTGAAAATGCTCAACAACTCGAGGGTGAGGCTTCACCATCCTTCAGAAACAGTTCGCTGTCAGGCAGCTGCACCAAACGGCAAATAAATAAAACTTCCAGCCCTGTGGAAAAAGACAAGTGCACTTGAAGGTCAAAAAACACGCTCAGAACATTTTTCCCCCTCTGAGTGAGATTCTTCAAATGGAATTTTTCTCTCACATTTATCTTCTACAGCATCATCCACATGGTTGCCGGTCACGTGACTTAAGAAACTGGACCTTTTGGCTCACTGTGGCTCTTAGTTTGTTCGGAGTGTTCCAGCTCCGGGCCAGCCTCGAATAGATCAAGCCAAAGAATGCCCCTTCCTGTTAGGTTCAGCGTGGAGGCTGTTCATTATTCATCCTGGTGCACCTGTTAACCATTAGAGTTCACAGTAGTGCTCCTCACGTGCTGTTCTGCCTTTTTTAGGGTAGATTAGGCTATGTGATGGCAACTAATGAAACAGCCCCGCAACACAGAGCAGGCTAAGATTACTGACCTCGGCTGATGTTGGTTGCCCGCACTGGGTCACGCTTGCATAAATATCAAAATGTTGTCGACACAGTTTGAGATATAGTTGGGTCTAGTGATAACGTTTGAGTGTTTATCCTGCAATGCTTGGTGTGATTGACAGGCTATGTGAAATGCAGCATCTACAGACACCTCTGCCTAAGGAATTATCATCTGAACAAATTAATTCACATGATAGCTTACCAAAAATGCTGAAAATGGAACAGCTGTGCTAATGTATGTGCCATTTCACCCTGAACTAAAGTGATGGTGAGTATAGGCTGTGATAAACATAGGCAGATAGGACAATATGGCCTCTCAACAGTCCATTTTACAAGGGCACTTAAAAAATTCTCATATTAAAGGTTATACTTTGCAATTCTATTCAGTCAAACTGAGAAAAATCAGCACATATAGTACAGACTGTTTTCTTCATTTGTGTTCTTTGAACTGGGCAGTACATAAACAGCGTATGCCAAGGCTGAATGTTTAAATTGACCAGAGAGTGACCTCCTCCACGGCATTAGCACACTGCTCTATGACTGCAGACCCTCATTCACAGCCAGCCTGTGTCATTTTGTTTATTATCAGGGCAGCATAAACTTACATCACATGGTATCAGGTGGTATCAGTGCATTGTTATCAGTACAAAGTAAAGGTGGAGTTTCTATGCATACCCTATTTTTACAAAACGTTGTTACAGCATGGGATATATGGAGGGGCATAGGAGGTGAAGATTGTAAATGGCTTTTTTCAGAAAACAATGCGCTTGAATGTTACAACAGAGTGTCAGTGCTATTGCAGATGCAGCAGTGCATTTTCACACCCCTCGTTACTTCCCTGTATAACGCTCACCTCTTCCTGTTTGGAAGGAATGTTTTGAGGCGTGTCTGTCCTGGACTATTTTAACTCCATTTAGGACTTAATTTGGGTCATTTCCCTAGATGTCTATCCTTTATTGACTGGCATGCCTACCGCCATCAATACCGCCTAAGATTTGACCTCCCCATCTGGCATTCTTTACTGCTGCATTTATGAAGTTCTCCGAGGCGAGCAGCTTTTAAACACGGTCAGAACATAGGAAGGGATCAGCAAACCTTTACAGACTAAACTTCAATCCAGAGCCTTGCAGCATGACGATTTCGCAGCCTGAAGATCAGAGGTAATGCATCCAGATGGGGGTTTAACTTCTTACTTTCATTAACCCTCCGCCCTGCATGCAGTGTGCCCTTACCCCTGAATCTAATTAATTGGCCCCACGCTTGCTGAGCAAGCAGGACCATTAAGATGGCCTCTTACTCCATCTGCCATTAGGGCCTGGTCACCCCGGCCCATGCACGACATTAACAACAATTTAGTTAATTAGTTAACGGTGATTTGTATACCACAGGCGAAGGCATTAAGTGGCTGTCAGGCAAAGGGAAGGTGGCTCCAGTCTAATTGATCTCTCTCACTTTGCCCGGACTGCCGCCCCAACGCACATACACTCACACTAGCATGATTATCGGGTTTGGTGTGTCAACAGCTGGCTCTGTGGATTAAATGTAAAAGTAACCGGTTTTTATATGTAATATTTGGTGAATGTTTACTCCTCCTCAGTGCTTTTCTTGTAATTTCCTTAATGTCCAGTCTAATTTGCATTCACAGGTCAGAGAAACCGATGCACCAAGATGCCTATAGAGGATCTGTTACAAGAACTGTTTTGGCCAGATTTATTTCTACATGAGATATCAATTTTACCAGCATTTCTTTGAAAATTCATTCCACCCAAATGGGCCATGTCAGTCATTTTTATGGATCTCGCACTCATGTATCAGTAACTTACCTTTTATAAACTGAGCCATGTAAGCAATCTCAGGTTGTCTTAATCCCTTGCAAAGTAATATGTCTAAAAACAAATGCTGTACTGTAAAAAAAAAACAAGTTGCCATTTAATGGCCTAGCTTAGGTGTATAACAGAATATTTAAAAAGTGTAAAAAAAAAATAAGAGGAACTTCTATTGTTGCACTGCAACATTCACTGATATACACTGAGGACCATTATACTGAAGTCATTAGCATTAGTGCCAATTAATGTAAACCTTCAAGGGCACATTTCTCTGGCATCACTCTTTCAGTCAATGTGTGGTACATTTTACAATGACTGACCACATTAGAAGTGCAGAAAAGCAACAGAAACATCTGCGGATTGAAACACTGTTGGAAGGAAAAGAGGAGTTAAGTTTGGCCGGGATGTAGTAACACATTTTTTTAACATCAGAGGAGAATTGTTCTGTTCAGCCACCAGGGCTATCTAAAAACACTTGACCAGTCACATGCTCTCCCTCAAAACACCATAAACTATACTGTCCCAGAATCAATTGTGCTAGTTAGTCTCCACCCCCTTACATCGATTCTTAGCCGTTCAATTTAGGTAACGTTTTTTTGAATGACTTTCCTATAGAGGACTTGCAGGCCTACTTTCCAGACGCTAGGTTTAATCCGTCTGGAAAACTAGCCCTAACACTACTGCCTACTAAGTAACTCTACTCTCCATCTCGGATGCGAATACATGCTTGCTCTTAAGCTTTTAATACTATTGCACACTCTTACCCAAGTACACACAAACACACTCTTCTTTTTTCTCACTACACTTTCCCTAAAGCCTGATGCCGTCTTCCAGCTGTTTAAACCCCTGCTCAAATTAGCCATCAAGCCATCAAAGAGGAAGTCAAGCAGGATAGTGGTAATTACCCTCTGATTGGCAGGGAGGCTGCAATTAACAGGTTTCAGCTCCATTTTCTACGTATTAAAAACACTGCCAGGATAAAGAGACCCTGTGGTCTCATCCCCCACAAAACAGTCTTATTCTACAGCTGAATTAATAAAAGCTTCACCTCTTTCACCTAGGTGGAGTTTGGATCCTATTTTCATTTGTACTATGGAATTTTCTCTTTGCTTTTCATGACCTAAAAGAAGAAATTTTAAATCAAAGTAGAAGTAAAAAAAGTATGTAGATTTCTGATACGCTTTATGTTTTATCCATGTTTTAGCCAATGACCTAGGTACATATTGTATGTAACGTTGCTTCCTGAAGACCAGTCGGTTCATGCTCGAAATGAAACACTGCAGAACATTGGTAAAGTGTTCTGTTGAATAGTGAATTTAGATTTAGTTTAGATTTCCATGTTAAATATTACTATAAAGCTGGGCTATTTTGTTGTAGCTGATCAAAACTAGGCTCCGGTGTAGTTAGCAAACTGGAAAAGACAACAACTACGTCAACATCAAGCATAATTTCACGTGAGCTATTCTAAACATGTGATATTTCACATGCATGCAAAAAAATGTATGATTTGAACATAGTTTCTTATTTATTAGCAGTGCGCTGGGGGCAGAGCATAGATAGGGCACTAAACCCATCACTCCCGGCAAGTTAAAGCAAATAATGAAATTAAACTAATAGTATGCCTTCAGTAGAATATACAGATGCGTTCTAATATGAAGCATATATGTAGCAGTTTATGAATGCTTGATGATTGATGCAGGCACACACTGGAAGACTAAAAGGGCATGTACAGGGGTTGGACAATGAAACTGAAACACCTGTCATTTTAGTGTGGGAGGTTTCATGGCTAAATTGGACCAGCCTGATGGCCAATCTTCATTAATTGCACATTGCACCAGTAAGAGCAGAGTGTGAAGGTTCAGTTAGCAGGTAAGAGCACAGTTCTGCTCAAAATACTGCAATGCACACAACATTATGGGTGACATACCAGAGTTCAAAAGCGGACAAATGGTTGGTGCACGTCTTGCTGGCGCATCTGTGACCAAGACAGCAAGTCTTTGTGATGTATCAAGAGCCACGGTATCCAGGGTAATGTCAGCATACCACCAAGAAGGACGAACCACATCCAACAGGATTAACTGTGGACGCAAGAGGAAGCTGTCTGAAAGGGGTGTTCGGGTGCTAACCCGGATTGTATCCAAAAAACATAAAACCACGGCTGCCCAATTGACGCTGTATTGGCCGCAAAAGGAGGCCCTACACCATACTAATAAATGATTGTGGTCTAAAACCAGGTGTTTCAGTTTCATTGTCCAACCCCTGTATATTTTATAGCCGAAGGTAGCCAAACCATTGAATGAATTTAGCAGTTTTAATTGTTAGTTTGATTCAGGTTTTGTTCTGGTTTGTTCAGTTTCTTGTTATATTTGCTTTTCTAATTAAATTTTTTTTCCCCTTAGTATGTTATGCCATTTTTTGTGCATGTAAACAGTCTTCATTAAATTGTTATTAAAGTCCTTTTGTCTGTAAGCTTGGCCCATCCTTTTAAATTGCACAAAAAGCTGTTGAAACTGATCATAAGTGAAAAGTGCATGTGTTGTAGCAAAACGTGATGAAGCATAATATTACCTTGCGTAAAAGAAGCTTCCATAACCGACACCTTTCTAAGAACAGCCACAGCGGTGTGGGTTTGAACTTCACAACTTAACAAAAAAGCTTAACTTTTTTTTGTATAGATACAATAGTGCTACCCAAATTTCATGTTCTAGCCAAATTTCAGCAATTTGTTAAATTTCCCACAAGTGAAAACAAAACTCTGGATCATGTGTACTCCAATGTAAAAGGTGCTTACAGGGCAGTGCCCCGCCCCAACTTTGGACAGTCAGACCACATCTCCTTGCTTCTCTGCCCAGGGTACAGGCTGGTTCTTAAGCAAGCCCTTCTAGTAATCAGGACATTTACAGCATGGACTGAGGAAGCAGATTCTTCGTCCTTGTTCTTCAGGTCTGCTTTGCTAGTACCAACTGGAAGGTGTTCAGAGATGGATCTATGCAGGAGGATGGCACTGTGGAGCTGGAGGAATACGCCTCAGGTGTGACAAGTTACATCAGCACCTGTGTTGGAAACATAGTGTCCAAGCGCATCCTCTCACACACAAAACAAAAACCCTGGATATACGGTCATGTTTAAACCATGCTGTGTGCTCGCTCCACTGCATTTGTCTCAGGCAACCCTAAAGTCAAAGACCAGGCATGACCTGCGTAGATTCATCAAAGAGGCCAAGATCTTATATTGGAACACCACTACAGCATCACTGACTGGGACTGAAACAGCTCACTGATTATCAGAACAAGCACAGAGGGGAAATTAACTGCCATGCTGCCCTGCCAGATGAGCTGAGTGACTTTTATGTTTGCTTTGAAGTCCTTAACACAAAACCACCTAAGCGGGTTCTGGTGAGTGAGGATTCTCAGGAGCCAGCTCTTACAGTTTCATCTGCAGATGTGAGGAAGATTCTTACCAGAGTTAACCCACGAAAAGCAGCCGGCCCCGACAACATACCTGGTTGTGCACTCAGATCATGTGCTGTAGAATTGGCTGATGATACAACCTGTCTTTAGCACATGCACTAATTCCCACCCAATTTAAGGCAACCACCATTGTGTGTAGCGCCGGAAGAAAAGCACAGTGGCTTGTCTTAACGACTGCAGGCCGGTCAAACTGACCTCTGTTGTGATGGATGCTTTAAAAGACTGATCCTGGCACATATACAGAACACTGTACACCGGGTACACTGGACTCACTTCGGTTGAAATATGGACCAAACAGATCCACAGAAGATGCCATCTGCACTGTCATCCATACAGCTCTAGAACAAAGACAGGTACATGTGAATGCTGTTCAATGACTACAGCTCAACATTCAACATCATTATCCCATCCAAGCTGACTGATAAGCTCCACACTCTGACTGAGGGACTGACACCCTCCCTCTGTAACTGGGTGCTGGATTTCCTGACGGGCAGACCGCAGTCTGTCAGGATTGGGAACCACAGCTCCAGCACACAGATTATAAACACAGGGACACCCCAGCGCTGTGTTTTTAGTCCTAGGTGGATATACGCTGTTCACCCTCTATGTTGTATGCATTGTTGCCTATCAAAGTGACACCATCATCATCAATTTGCTGATGATATCACTGTCATGGGACTGATCACTGGGTGTGATGAGACAGCCTATAGGATAGAGGTGGCAAATCTGGAGTCATGCTATCAGGTCAACAATCTCTCCTTAAATGTTAACAAGACAAAGGAGATGAATGTGGACTATCAGAGACCGGCAGAGCAGCACAAACCACTGCTTATTTATCAGAGGGCAGTAGAGAGAGTGAGCACCTTCAAATTTTTTGGAGTAAGCATCACTAAAGATCTCACCTGGTCAAACAATACAACACAACTCGTATAAAAGGCACAACAACGGCTGCATTTCCTGCGAAGACTCAAGAAAACTGGCATGCCAGCCAGAATTCTGAGGAACTTCTACAGGTGTATATTTGAAAGTATTCTCACTTTATGCACATACCCTGGTGATTTAGTTTATCACTTCTAAATAAGGGAGAGTTTTATTCTGTTTATACTGCATGTATGTACTCTGTGTGTATGATACATGTATACTTAATGAGGATACTTGAATCTATTTTTGGCTGCTATTGCACAGTTCTGCCATTTGCACTAATACTGCATACCGTAGACATGTTCTGCTCCTATATCTTTAAGTGCTATATAGCACATATTTAAATTTTAAAATTTATATGCATACATACATACATACATGTATTTTTCTTCTCACTTGTCTTTTCTTTCTTATTTAGTACTTAGTATTGTAATTGTTAGTACTTGTAGTCTGGGAGCGAGTGCAGAGTAAGAATTTCATTGTACAGTGTATCTGCATGTTTTTCTGTGCATATGACAATAAACGCTTGAATCTTACATTTAATTTACGGCATTTAGCTGATGCTCTTATCCAAAGCGACTTACAAGGTAAATCAAATTACAGGTGGGCCAGTGTAGTGTTAGGAGTCTTGCCCAAGGACTCTTATTGGTGTAGCACTGCATAGTCACCCAGCCCAGGATTCAAACCCCAGTCTCCAACTTGTGGTGGCGGCTCTTTGGTGGGTAGTGGTGCTATCTGCTGAGCTGCACCAACCTTGAATCTTGAATCAATAACTTCAACTTTTAGACTACCTGTTATGGTTAAGCATTCGCCATTTCTTTACATCAAATATACATTATTTATAAGGTGTAAACATGCAATTTTGTAAACCTATCCAACATATGGACAGAATAAAGGCGAACCATAAAGACAATGTATGATTCTAGCAACATTCTATTATGATAGAAATATGTGTATAAACTTATAAAGAAACTTGTAAAGAATCTTTATGGTTAGTGTGCTTGAATGCTTTAGCGCCATCATTTTGTAATTGATCTGTTAACAAAACAGAAGTCTGCCTGAGGGAAACCTACACAACTGATTATCTGTAATAAAGTCATTTCATTTCAACTTCCTAATCTTATAGTGTGTGCAACAGGCAACTGTAAAAAAACTGACATTACATGGTAAAGTGTAGAAAGATGGCATTGTTGCAATGTTTTAAATATGAAGCCACATTTATGTTTTTTAAAGCACTGTGCTTTTATAAAAGGGTTTATGCTCATACCATGTCTTTTCAGGACCTTTTTATTTTCACTCGATCTAGTGTCTGCCACAAACTGCATGTTGTCCCATAATGCCTTAAAATGGGAATATAAAACTACACCAGTTAGCATACGCTCCTTGATATAGCATCAGACATGCTAAAATGACTCTTCCATTCATCACCTGGATATTTCAGCCATAATTTAAAAACACAGCAGACGTGAAGAATTAGGTGAATAAACAATATAGGTAGCAAAATCTACAGCTTATCTACACACTGACAATTAGAGGGCACGCTAGTGGCACAGGATAGCAACCTGCTTCCATCCGATCCAAGGTGGTATAATCAATTGGTGACTATGTTGGATTAGGTAGGATGATGATTATAGCACTACTGATGTAAAGTTCTAGACTTTAACATCATATCATATCATAGACAAATAATTGTGTGTATGTTAGCATATATCTTTACATACTTATATCCTGACATTTAGGATGATAACAAATTAATGGCGACTCAACTTTACAGGCTATACTCAACATAAATACTTTATTCATGAGGTTCACCTCTGGAACCTGCTTGGCAACCTGATTTTAGTTTTGTACACCAGACACCTCAGACAGTGGACCTTGCTTGGCCCTCCAAACGTTTGTGCCCATAACCATGTATAACTTGATGATCTGGGCCTGTCGCCAGTGAAATGGGACTTTCTGGTGCAGATGCACACAAGCCTTAGGTTATCATCTACAAGTGTCAAGTGTTGGTTAGTTGGGTATAAAGTTCCCTAGCACTGGGCTGTGAATGAGGCATTTTTGATCCAGAATGAATCGTTCATTAGTACTTGATGTTCTTGATAGTATCAATGTTGGGAAAATCAAATTTTCCCAGCAAAGTTCTAACATTCTAACCTTGAAGATCTTCCCAGAAGAGTTGAGGCTGCTAGGCAGTAAATAGGCACAACCCCTTTATTAAATCAATGGTTTCAGAGGAGACATGAGCAGGGTCTATTGACCTGGCCAAGCTCCACCTACAAATATGATTGTTTGTAGCGACTCTTGTGGAGTTTGATAAGTTTTATAAAATTTCAGGAAGAATTTGAGTTTAGATTCACTTCCTGCCATCAAGATTATTGAACATTTTACCTTACCATGCTGGACTGTGCTGTTGTAGGTAGTCAAAACTAGTTCAATTGGAAACAGTAATAAAGTTGCAATCATACTAATTCAAATATCAAATATCTTTAATGCTGTCATTTAGCAGCATTGCAGAAATCCAGATACAGGCCCCACTGTGGAGCAAGCTAAGGGTGACAGTGGCAAAGAAACTCTACTGTGACACAAGAAATCATTTAAAATCTATTAGAATTTTTATTAAACAAGAAAATGAATGAGTTGCATGCTGTAGTATATTATTAGTCTGAATTGTAATTTTTCTAGCATTCTGTCGAGCTTGTTTAACATTGCAACACTCGCTCCAATAAACAACTTCTACTACTGCCCAGGCTGCCCGCTAAGGAGTATGACTTATGATTGTATTTTGTGTTTGTGTATATGTGTGTGTGTGTGTGTGTGTGAGCACATGTGTGTGTGTGTGTGTGTGTGTGTGTGTGTGTGTGTGTGTGTGTTTGTATTCGCATGTGTGTGGCATGAACTTCACCCCTAGCAAGCCCTAATCCCATTTCCCCATCTTAAACCAAAGCCCAAACAATCATAGCAGACTAGAATCTCTTGTTGCACGTCTGATTCCTCACCCCTGGCCCACTCTCATTCTCTAATGCAAAGGCTTATTACAGACAGAGGGCAAAGCAAACAGCCACCACACACAGTACTCTGAAGAAAGCTGCCACCATCAAGTTCATCTTCTAATTCTAAACGTCGCTGCAGAGGGATATGGAACAATTTACATTCACTCCAAATATCATTCATTTCCAACAGCTAAGTCAGATATGCCAAATAAATCCTAAAGACCCAGAACTTAACCTCCCCATTGTCACCATAACAAAGGGCTTTCAAGTAATCCAGATACTGAGACTTCATATTTCTCATGCTCACGTTTATAAACAACCTGATCGGAAATTGTATTTCTGTTGGCTTAACAATTCAAGTGTATACTGTTACTCTCATGCTCTGTCTATTTTTTTAGAGTTTTAGTGATAACTCTCCAGTTTTGGCTTGGAGGTGCTTACCCCGAGCCAGACTAGCCAGTGTCTGACACGCTGCTGACCCCATCGCTTGACTTTGTTTGCATTCATTTAAACCTGTCAAGGCTACGTCACACCGCACACATACAAGCATATATGCACACCCATGCTTTGTGTGGAGGAATTGATTTGTGTGCAGAAATTCATTTTTTTTAATAGTAGTTTTTAATAATAGCTCATATCAACTGTAAAGCATGGTGATAACTGTAAGGTATAGTTTGGGACTGCTTCCTGGTTGACTTGCGGTCATTCACAATGAAATGCAAATGCTCTTGCAATGAGAAAATTGCGATTATGAGTATTTGAGCATACAGGTATCATTCAGATATATACAGATATCAATGTTGATGCATTATATAACTGAAATATACAGAAATTTAAATTCCTATATGGAAAAAAAGCATCCAATGCCTCAGTCAGGTAATAATGATTAAAGCATTAGAGAACATGTTGGGGCAGCTGGTCTTGCAATCATAAAATTGGCTATGAATTCTCTTTCATACCAGAGAGTGCTTCAGAGGAATGTGAGGCCATCTTAAAAAATGGTTAAAAAATGCTGAAACTGAAAAAGTGGGCCTTCCAACAGGATAACGAGTTTAAACACACAAGTAAATTCTATATAAAAATAGAATAGATGATTATAGGCCTATAACTAAAGGCCTAGTCAAAGCCCTGATCTGAATCCACTTAAACATTGCACAGTTGAAATAGATCTGCAGTGAATGAGTAGAGTAGTGTTTCTGTCAAAAGGGGGAATACTCAGTTACTGGGGCTGGAATTACTTTTTCAACAGAGAAAAACATCTCACCTAATTTAATTTTTAATAAAACGTGTCAAAGTATTATGTTTGTGTTCTACTTTTTACCTTTCGTCTGTCCATAATGTTTAGTTGATGATTAAATAATGATATTAGATTCAATTTTGTTATTCACTGGTACAGAGCCAGTGAAATACAGTTATCATCTAACCAGAAGTGCAAAATACAGTATTACATACATATTAGGAGCAGGAAAGTAACAATGGCAAGTGATATGAATATATGAATAGTGCATAGAGGCATAAAGTACAGCTCAGTGGAGTAACCACACCTATATGGAGAAAACTACTGGGCCACGCACCTTGAATTCAGGTGTTTCCTTCGGTCCCATTGTCACTGGTATATACAATCAAGCACCGAGCCACACAGCCATGAAAACATTTTCTATGGAGTGGCAATCACACCTCGCCGTCTGGCAGACTGATGGACAAAGCTGATTTTGGCAAATGCCAGAAGAACATTACATGCCTGACCGCACTGTAAAGTTTGGTGGCGGAGGGACATCTTCATGCTTCAGAATACCAAGACATGTTGGACAATTGCAAGCAGCTTCCAACTTGGGAACTGTAGGAGCAGTTTGAGGAAGGCCTTTTTCTCTTCCAGCTTGAATGTTCCCAAGTGCAAGGTCCTTAAAGGCATGGTTGATTACGTTTGCTGTGACAGACCTTGACTGCCCATGATCTCGTAATAAGAACATCTGGGAACAACTATGAAAAATGTTATCCTAAAAGCGACTGGGATCGGACTTATTGGAGTGCGAACTAACAGAGTATGGAATATCTCATGAAGAGGGCCTCAAAGTAGAGTGAGTTGTCTGGTTAGCACAACACAGCTCTGTCTGTTAGCCTACACGACTATAAGCGTTTTCATTTGTTAGCTGGAGAAGCCTCATAGCAGCACTGACTACAGAAGCAGACTTAAGACAGCAAACTAGTCTTGTTTGATCAACCAGTAAGTGCTAAATTACATCACTCATTTTTGTTTATGTTTTGTGCAAACGGTGGATAGAGCGTTTCAGTGTTTGAGCTCCAGGCTGGACACTGTTCACGATCACAGCAGGCACATGCGACCCAGAGAGCTGCTTCTGAACTTAACTGCTGTTTGCCAGAATCCTTCTAACAGAAAGACAGCATCCTCTCCCCATCTTCAGTCCTCGCTCTTTCTTTTTGTCCTTGGAAAAAAAAAAAACAGTTAATTGTCATTTCTTGAAGTTGTCCCGCCTATTTTTCCCTTTTTGATCAGAGATGAGGTCCCCATGGCCCCCTAATGAATTCCAACTGACAGTCTGGGTAGCGCTGGCTTCAAACAGATCCTTTGTACGCATACGCGTGTGTGTGTGCGTGCGTGTGTGTATGCGTGTGTGCGCGCTCCATGTGGAAGCGATCACTGTATCCCATGCTTTCTTATAAAAGTGCTCATCACTTTTCAGGATTGGGCAAGTTGGACAAATTTTGCCCAGCTTTGACAGCCATGCTTGCTAATGGTAGTGGCATGCTGTTGTCAATAACTGAACTGTTATTGACTAGTTCTTCAAAACACAGGGTGTCTAATTTTTTATTCACCATCTGATATCCACTGGACGTTTCGATAAGGGCTTCACTCAAACCAGATAGTTCAGACTACAACATCCGTTTTATTCTTTTATGTTGTTTATGGAACAATAGTTGACGCAGGGTCGGAATAAGGCCAAGATAGGAATCAACAACTTTCCCTCCAAACAAGTCACTGACCATTTTTGTTATGTTGGCCGATCTATAATACAGTCCTATGACAAAATGTATCATTATTGTGAAAATATTTCTACTGGGAGAGATAGAATGGTTTTCATAAAGCATAATAAACAGCATAATTACTAAACTGGATTAGTGCAGTATAATATGTGAAATGCTAAATAATAATTATGTTGGTAGTTTTTGAATGGTACATTACCAGAGATATGTTATTAGAATATGTATGTAATATGTAGCTTTTTCCATATTTTAAATTACAATGTATTAATATATTACATGTATTCATTTAGCCAATGAAATGTGAGGTTCTGCTTAACATAGGTTAACTTAAAAATATATATTTATTGTGATTACTGTTATAGTTTATAATAATAATTAGATGTGATGTTATATTCAGCCTTTCCTTTTTAGTTTTAAGCTAGTAATCCCACTGGCCACACATAAAAATGCAGATAATTATGCTTTAATGTGTAATATATCAGGACATTGGGATTCTTAACAACCATACAAGATGTTTTAGACCACTGAAGCAGTCAGAGGAGCAGTATTTAAGGAATTTCAGAGGAGAGCAATAAATACAGCACTATTGCTTTATCTGGAAAAAAAATCATATGTGTTTCTGTCCACCTTTACTGAGAAAAAGGAAATTTGCCAAAAAAGCTATTTTTAAATCAAACATAGAAGCTGCTGCTGTTATCAGAGCAATAACCTGGCCTCCCCAGAATTTAGAGCTTCACATCATGTTTGGGATTACTTGCATTGTGAGGAGCCAAAAATCGAACCAACTTCTAAGACTGGACTGTGTGGAAAAACTGACAGCATAGTTGTCATCTCATAGCATCTGGGGGGTTTCTGTCCTGAGTTTGCATGCTCTCATTGTGCTGGCATGGGTTTCCTCCTACAGTCTACAGGCTGCCTGGTAAACAGCAGATGCCAAATTCCCCCCTAGGTGTGAGTACTGCCATCTAGTCCAGAGTGTTACCTGCCTGGCTTCCTGGGATGGGCTTCAGTGCCTCTTGTGATCCTGAGGGATAGGTGGCTTATTCTAAATGAGCACAGTTCGTTGCACTCTGTGCAAATATCTCTTCATCACTGGTCATAAAATAAATATAAAGTCTTGGATTCTATAATTACAGACATTTCCTTTTGGTATTATTTTCCATATCGACAAGTTTGAGTCTTGTTTTTTTTTAAAGCTTAGATGGAGTACCTGTCAGGTTACTACTGAAATTGTGTAAAATATATTTTATCCCTGTGGAACATTTGTTTTCATTTCAGCTCAACACATGTTCTGCAAACACACTGCATGTGCCCCTCACTGTCTCCTCCAAATGTCTACTCCTACTGATTTTTTAGGCCAGGATGGCACAGAGGTGTAATTGTTGAGGAATTCGGCAGGGTAGCCCCATGATCAGCGGGGGGCTTTGGGTCAATTTCCTGATGCTTTCCTCTCCAAATAAACACAGACGACGACCCAGCGAGAGGGGGGCTTCTGAACTCTAAAACCTTCCACCTAGTGTAAACGCATATGTGTGTCTGTGCACACACACACACAAAGCTACCCTTGTTTGAGATAAGCGCTCGGGCACCGGGGGGGGGGTTGTGGCAGCACTATTTTCACAATCAGACAGTGTTTGTTTTCTTTAGGCCTTCGGCCCTGGGCCTGTCCATGGAGGAGTGTTTAGGGCGTGATGGTGGGCATTGCCGGGGTTGGTTAAGGCTAGCAGGGTGGGCTACTGATTTGTGTAGCTTTAGTTGATCAGTTTGGGTCTTCTATTACCATATTTATTTGCTCAAGGGCACCATATGCCGCCATGCTTCCAGCCTCAAATCTAATAAGCCCCAGTTCCTTGTAGTGTTAATACTGCATGTTACCCAGGGGTTCAATATCAGCAGTGCTAACAGCCGTTCTGGGTGTGAGTATTAAAGTGTTCACATTTATGTCCCTTTCTTCCTTTTTCTAATTCTCTTAAGCTACATACATCTTTCAGCCACTGCAGATATTCCTATGTAATGAGCTTAGGTTATCTTAGATACAAATCTGAACAAAAAGGCTATGAAATGCTCCAGGAATGACCAGATATTGGATATATCACTTTCAAACACAATTCTTGTCATTTTAAGGAACCACATCTTGCAAACAACTTCCATATTATCTTTTTTGTACTGAAAAGTATTGAGAAATTATTGTTCAACTGTGAAAGTTGTACTCCTAACCATTTCCTTTTCACACAGTGTTCATGCATCCTTTTCCTGGGCACTGTAGCATTGCTGGGATTGGAGCTGATGATGGGGCAGTTTGACAGCCTGACCACTTTTAACCTCCAAAATTACATATATTCCCATATCTGTCCAAAAAAGAATGAAAGGGTCCATTTACTTTTACTAAATCGTGTTGTTTACAGTTCAATATGTTTATTATTTAATTATATGATTTGAAGGCTCCAGAAAACATGTGCTGTTAAATGAATGAGAACAACATTTAACCCAACAATGTTTGAGTTAGGGCTCCTCTGCTACTTGCTAGATGGCCAGAACATAGATGAATTGGCAATCCAGATTCTAGATTCAACTGGGATAGCTTACCTTTAGGCTCCCATTCGGCAAACAGGGAACCATCTAGGAGGTTCTTTTTCAATAATGCTTATAATTCATATTTACAGAATACTTGAGCCGTGGCTGCTTAGCCTGCTTGCTTAGACATATGCCAGAGCAGCTTTGGTGGATATTGCCCTAATAAACATATATGGACATAATAATAATAATAATAATAATAATAATAATAAGTAAGAGGAAGAAGAAGAAAAGAGAGGTATGTCTATGTATAAATGCTGCACTACAGATATACAGTGCAGTATTATTGTGAAAGGCAGAAACATAAAACAATAAGTTGGGAAAAATGCTCTTTGTCCAGAATGTTTCCTGTTCCAGGGTTCTGACACAGTCACTAATATTATCATTGCATATGAAACGTGAAAACCGAACCTTATGTGATTTTACATATGAGGAAAGGTAACCATGTCACTTAATATGGTGAATGTGTGCTGTGATTTCTTTTAGCGCATGAACTTTCACAAGGATTAGAGTATGCCTGCCATTTCTTAAAGTGATTCCTGAAAGGCTTCCAAAATCCGCTTGACACTCCACGATGTTTACTTGCTTACTCCTTTTTCTCAGCCACTTGCTGTCAGTTTCGATAGCACTGTTTTCTGTGTTAGGGTGATTTTTTTGTTGACCTTTGTTTTTATTTAGACACTTGCTTTTTTGGCTTCGACGTGAGCCAGCTGCCTAATTGGGCAGTAAATCTAAATGAGTGAGAATCTCATAGGTATCCCAGCAACTTCATCCCACAGTTAGCAAACTGCGTTTATGTTATTATCTGTGTTGTTGCTGTTTCTGCCTGGGTTTACCAAGAAAGCGCATTTGCCTTTAATATACTTTTTATTGTTTTTTTTTTTTTCTATTTTGGCAATATCATTGCGGTCGAGGGGCTTTTATTGCCTAAAAACCACATTTTAAAAAGACTCAATGTTAAAAGAATGTTTTCTTGGTGGGGAATGCTCTAAAAACGATACTAAAATTTAATGAGAAGCAGTTGGGTCCTCTGCATGGCAGAGCCTGCGACTGTCTCTAATTTCACACTTTTCCATAGATCACTTAGAAGCCTGATGGGCCCGTCCAGGGAAACAGTACAGTCTCTTCCGTGATCTGCCCGCGTTATATATTTTTATAGGCCTGGGGAAGAGGCTGACATCATTTTGATTCGCATTCGTTTGAAACCCTTGAAATACTACCTCTCTGAAGCTCACATGCTTCTCCAATCAGACACTAACAATGCTTTACCATGTTTACTAAGCCAGTACTTAATGACGAGCATTGCTATATGATTTTGTACTATTAAGTATGTACTTATTATTATAAGATGTTTTTCTACTAATGGCTTGGTAAAGTTAGTATAGCCTGATGTATTTATTACATTAACAAATCAAATGAACTATATTTGTACCATTAGCTCTTAACTTCAAATAGGATTTTATCTAGTCAGTCAAGCAGATTTCGCAAATTTGCAAAAAAATCTTATGCCATGTGAAACAATCTCTGTACATTACTGTACATTTTAGTATTTGCATATCACCACTTATTTTCATTAATCACATGATCATGCTGCTTCTGCACTTATTCTGCGATGTATGTAACATGCAATGTAATATAATGTGGAGTCACAAACTACCTTTATGAACTAGCATTTACTGATGTGGCTAGTGCACCAAAGATGCTCACACACTCACTCAGTACAAAGTCCAGATATAGTTCTGGGCTGTTATCACAACTCACTGCAATTACTTAGCACAGCATATTTGTCTATTGATCTCAAGATAACAAAGGATGTTTTCTTGAGATCAAAACCTGGAGTTCAAGGTGTAACTTGTCTTTATCTTCAGATCATAAGACAATTAAGTCATTTTCAAAATGGTCATTTCAAAGCCCCGTTAATACATACTTTAAATATTCCACCTGCGTTTACTTTTTGCAAAAGGAAAAGGTTTTGTTATGGCAGTCGTCGTAAGAAACAGTGTGGAGTAAGGACTGGCAATGCACAAGAGGCAGCAACACAAAGTGTTTGGTTAGGCTTACATAATACAGTGGAATTATACTCATTGCACCAACTTTACCACAAACAACCCCAACACACACACACACACACACACATATGTACATACACAAACCCACACGCACACACACATATGTACACACACACACGCGCACACACGCACACAAAGTTTAAAACTACCTTCTCCTTCTTGTAGTACTTTAGACACATGGACCTGACTGGAATCATTGGGTATTGTTTTCTCTGTTGGCCGGCCATATTATTTTTCTCCTCTCTGTTCGGTGTGTGTTGGCCCATCAGAGTTCGTTGAACGCCAGCTCTCCATTCGCTGATCTCCCTGTAGACCCTGTCTCTACAGAAACAGGAAATAGTAATAGTACTGCAGTAGTCGTCCAAACGCCTCTATCTACAGCTCTTGCAGAAGGAGCAATAATCGACAACATGTGCAATAATACATATGTGGAACTTTTTTTTTTTTTAAATATAATATTTCGCGCCATGTCTTATTTGATATTTCTGCTAGAGTGTGGAATGATTATATTGGACTGTGTAGTAACAGGGACATCTGTTCATGCATTGGCCTTTTTTTTGTCCTGACTGGAATTTTAGGTGAAAGATGTTTGCTTAAAGTAACCCTAAGATGAACATGGTGATAACTCTGGATATGTAACTGTACTTGCCAAACGGTTTGGCAAATTCACAAAATGATCAGGACAACTATGTTTTTAGACAAAGTGCTATAAACAGGTCCATAATATTTGCACGCTGACAAAGCTGAATGCTTATTTAAGCTGAAATTAGTGCAGCTGACCTTGAATCATGATCATGAGCGACTTTTAATTGAAGTGTTTTTACATCCACATAATGTGTTGCAGTAATCAGGTATACTGCAAGGTGT
This sequence comes from Prochilodus magdalenae, assembly GCA_024036415.1. NCBI lineage: Eukaryota > Metazoa > Chordata > Actinopteri > Characiformes > Prochilodontidae > Prochilodus > Prochilodus magdalenae. The sequence continues at coordinate 103,566 of JAMWET010005265.1, forward strand.
AAACCACAGGTACTCCAAAAACAGGAAGAATACGTTAGAGGTTTCCAAAAAAACATCTAAAAAGGGCCAGCACGATTCTGGAACATCTTATGAGCAAATGAGACAAAAATAAACTGCAAGAATATTTAAGATATAGTCCAATAAGTCTAATGTATCCACATGTTTCATCTTGAGGCTTGAAATAGTTGGTTAACTAGGCAGTTAACTATAGTTGTGTTAATGTACATAGTACATAAGTTGTTTCTGATTGGTCATCTTCTCAGCTACAGGTGGCTCACATGCAAAATGTCGTTACAGCAACATTTGCTGTTTACATTTACGGCATTTAGCTGACGCTCTTATCCAGAGCGACTTACAAGGTTGTTCATATTACAGGTAGGCCGACATAGTGTTAGGAGTCTTGCCCAAGGACCGTTATTGGTGTAGCACAGCATAGTCAGCCAGACTGGGATTTGAACCCCAGTCTCCCACATGTAGTAATGGCTTCCTATTGGGTAGTGGTGTTATCTGCTGAGCTACACCAGCCACCGTTGTTAATGTTGGCTGTTATGATAACTGCAGCTCTTGTGAGTCAAAAACTCCATCCATTCAAATTATGATTACAATAAAAAGATGATTAATGTTTCAGCCCTAGTTGTTCAGGATTTAAGACTGGGGGATTGTGGGAGCGGTATAGGGATTTAATTTATTATTTCAAAAACTGAACAAAACCGCCAAACAGTACCAGTGAGGAATTAAGTGTGAAGTACAACAGCGGAGTGCCTTACTACGTAGTGTTCAAAATGTAAACAATGCATTTCACCATCACAGTATGACCTTTGACACACATACAAAATAAATAGTATTTTAAATGAATAACGTAACTAATCTTAATTTGGTTGGATAGAGGTTTGGCCATCATTCTGTAAAGCTTGTGTAACATTGCAAAAGTTACTACGAAAGAATGCACTTGTGGATGGAGTATTTATGTGGACTGTGAAACTATTATGGACTGTGAAACTATGTGTCTACAGCACATGTCCATATTGGTCCATTTACACACATGGCTAAGTGATTCTGGTTTATGTACTGTTGGAGGATCTGCCAATGACACCCCGTGGAAGCCACAGTTCTTTCGTTTCTCACAGTGAAGCGAAACCACAAGAAGACACCCTCTTCTTGACATCATTGAACAGTGTGGTCAACTATGCTCTCGTGTCTTTTTTCCCCTTCCCCATCTTGTCTATTCTTCCACTTGTGTCTCTTTCATTGTAATTAGAAAAGCAGCTGGGCCCTTTGCAGTGCCCCCCCCCCAAAAAAAAGCCTTTCATTTCCTTTGTCTTTTACTGTGTGGCTTTCTCCATCCGTTGTTTTTTATAACATATCCCGTCCATGAAATCATCTTCTTTTATGTTTTTAGTTTTTACTTTTGTATTCACTTCACAGTGTTTAATATATTAGAATGTAAGCTATTTGAGAGCGGAAAACAAGCGAGTAATGTTCCATGTCCATGAGTTTGAAAGAACTAGGAGATGTACAAGGCTATGACTATTCAGTGGTGTTGGTTGTTACAGCAGCAGAGTCTGTAAAGTCTCTGGGATACGTTGCACTATGTGCAAATTTGATCCCTTCATTTTCCCTTCATCCTTAAAATCACTAACATTAGTCACTACAGGATGTTTTACATACAGGTCAGCCATATCACTTAGCAGCAGGAGCTAATTGTTGCTTCAAAGAAGATGGAAAACGGTGAAAGTCACTGGTTCTATTGCATGAATGACTAACATTTGACACTCAGAGACGTGAAAGAGTGAAAGATTTTGGGAATCAAACCAAAAATTTGGATATGTAACAACATTCAGCACCATTTTGCACAGCCAGTAAAGCTGCTGTGTGTTTAATAGTACACACCCCAGCTGTAGCTATATACTATGCAGTTCCGCTTTTAACGGTTTGCATGATAAGGATTTTATACATTAACTTTTGTTGGAAAACATGGTTGTTATTAATAATTATATAATAGTATATACTAAATTTGTACTCTTTACCATCTAATACATATGACACATGAGTCAATGTCATATATATGACACAGAACACCAACAACAAATGTAAAGTACAGTACTTTTAAAATATAATTGTATAAATATTGGGACTTAAAAAGTTATCAGCTCAAGTAAAATTATGAATTAGGTTAGATAAAGTTACCAGATATCAGCACCAGTACTCTGTATTGGGTAATAACTTAGTATCACATAGAAGGGAAGAAATGGCCTTGGCATTGTGGTATATATACACTCACCGTCTTAAAAATAGTCCCACCTAGAAGGGTTCAGCTAACACTGACATTGTGACACATACCAATGAGTCAAGATCTATGCTCTGCATTGCATGTGACGTGATGTGACGTGTGGTTGGTGAAGCTCAGCGAAGACCATTACCTGCCCCAGAACCAACACCACATGTGGGAGACTGGGGTTCGAATCCCAGTCTAGGTGACTATGCTGTGCGACACCAATAAGAGTCTTTGGGCAAGACTCCCAACACTACACTAGCCCACCTGTAATATGATTAACCTTATAAGTCGCTCTGGATAAGAGCTTCAGCTAAATGCCATAAAAGTAATGTAGATGATCCTTTAAGTGCCAGCACCATTGGCAAAGACTGCTTACGCAGGACTGTTGTGATGACAGCACTTAACACGCTGTCAGCTTTGCTAAAGACTGAAATGTTGTCTTGCTAGTCATAAAGTGTTTCAGAGAGTCCTGCTTTTTTCTTGTTGGAGACAACCAGTGAATATGTGTGGAGGCACCGTGGTCAGGGTCCAGATGAACGGTTTGTTGTCACACGTCCAGAAGTCCTGGTGTCACTCTACCTCCACAAATCTGCAGGAACTGGGTGAGAATATTTAAGCTGCATGGGATGGGTTAACACAGGTCACAATGAGGAATCTCTACAACCTCATGCCAAGACGTCTGAGATGTTACGTTAGCAAACATGGGAGCCCAACACCATACTGAGAGACACTACTGCTGTATAAGATGCTCCAGCATCTCTTCACAACCCAGAAGTAGCACAGCTAAAATATGATTGAGTGAATACATACTATATGCATATATAGTATATATACATGCATATTTGCACACACACATAAGAGTATTATCAGGATTAGGTATTTAGACATATGTAGATCTACAATTTGCTAAATGTCCAGGCATGTAAGACATTGACTTAGCTATCACTACAAGTGTTACCGAAAGGAAACATTTGCCAAAATGCTAACAGTGCAGATTATTAATAAATGTTAGCAGTGGACAGTTATGCTAATGCTAATCTTATCCATGCTAGCACTTTCTGCTGAAAGCTGCTTTCATAAAAAGAGATAGGTAGGGCACTAGATTCTTAATGTTGCTTGGTTCAATTTTTTTAAATCACACAAGGCTTGGTAAGTAGATGCAAATGTCTGTTCTTGCTTGTGTGAGGCTGTTTACACTTCCTTCAAAGTACACATCCCCACACCCCCACACACACACAATTAATGCCAGATCCCACTGAGTGGTGGCATGGAGGTCAGTGGGTGACCCCTGCCAGGCCCAGATGTGGTTGAAGCAGGCCAAAAGATTCAACCTTTGAGGCCAGAAACCAACTGTTAAACCCACACGCCTGAAATAAGTAACCGTGAAACCAAAATGGCTGGTTTCCTATATTTCCAGCGCTGGGGCCGTGCCCCATGCACAACAAAGCCTCTTAGGTCCACACTGAGGGTTAGAGACAAAGTCAAGCAGAACACTGCCACATTCTCTGTTCTTTTAAAACAGGGGGTCATTGAAAAAGCCCGTTGTTGTGAGTGATATGAATGTTTGGAATTATGTATGTGAATATGACTTAATGATAGAAACAAGCAACAACTAGAAACAAGCAAAACATAGGTTATTGAAGTGAGATACAAGTTACAGCTGCAACTGTGTAACAAAACATGGAGGTTGTATTTTCATTATTGAGAGATTAGCATAACCATAAGCACATAACTGCTGCTCATACCAGTTTAGTAAAAATAAGAAATAGATTTAATGATAATTTATTGAGCTACTTCCTTTACAATATCTCCAGTATATTTTCAATATAACACACAATAACACAATATATAACACAATTATGGCAGCATTCTGTTCCAAATTGGCCTTGAACATATTAATATATTATTACGTATTATTATAATAGTGCATTATTTCTCAATGATATGTTTCTCAAAAAAGCTTTCATAATAATTGTAATCTTCTAGGTGCTGTCAAGTCACTGTTATCCCCTTACTAGGAGAGGGTAGGCTGACTAGATAGACTAGCAGATTCTAACAGGCTAACATGCTTTTCCAATAAAGCCAGAATGTTCATTACAAACATAGCTTAGCAAAAATATGTGAGTAAATTGCTGGCATAACATGGCAAATCTAATAAAAGTTGCTATCATAAATGAGCACTATTGTTGTGGTAGTCGGTATGGAAATCAGATCTTTGAAAGGCTATGTAGGCTGGGAATGACATTTCACATTAAGCATTGTTATGTCATGGCTGAAAACATATTTATATGTATTGAAAAAAAACAGTTAGTTGTCAACAAGTTGCAATGACTGATGAGTGAGCTTTCCTGTCTTCTTTCTGAACGTTGAAGATTTTCAATACATATGGTTTGGAATCTCCTTTAAAATGTCTGAAAACTCTGTGTAGTCTACTTGGTGACTATTAGAGTAATTGCAGTGTGCCTCATGTCATTTCTTGTTCTTTTTTGGCGGTTTGGAGGTGTTTCATAGTGGTTAGCTACAATTGGTGTGATTTTGTGGTTAGCAAGAACCAGGGGTCGAAAATCTTTCATGTGTACCCTTCTATAAACATGTGGTAAGACTGTTTCTTTAGAGTTAACTTTAAACAGTTGAGATCTGGTCTTTTTTTTTTGTATATTTAAAGATACAAGTTGTGCTGACATTAGGCTACATGTTGTTGTAGTTATATTCTAGTTGATCTGTAATTAATTCTTTTGGCTCCAATTGGGATATTATGGGCGCTACAACCTTAACTTGTTGGATTGGTTCTGTCCAATACCTTGGAATACCTTAAAGCCCAAGCTTCCAGACCCCTGAGCTTCTTTAAACTTGGCTTTATAAATGAATGATATTTTGCCCACAGAGAAGCAAAAGGGAGACACATTGAAAGATTTCTAGCTGTTTCTTAGGCTCTTATGTTGAAATGGAGCAAGGCTGTGTTTTTCTCTCTTGTGTAAAAACACATCTCACACCAGTCTGGCCGTAGTCTGCTTCAGACATTCCATAACAAAACCTGCACAAAGCGTTCTGAAGAGCCAGCCAACAACACTACCTGTGTCCAAGCTCTACATCCAGGGCCAACAGCTCTTCAAGCCAACGAGCGGCTTGTGAGTTCCCTGGCAAAACACACAAAGGTAGAAAGCTTCCTTAGGTCATCTTTGTTCTTCCCACCCTTTTTTCATTTCTTTTTTTCTCTTTTTCTTTACTCATTTCAGATGTCTGGATAAGGCTACATAAATTATTGTGTTAACATGGGTTTAGTCAAATGTCAGAGAGGTCTTTATATATAAATCACAGTAAACATCTTACACAAACATGTTTTTCAAGCCGATATTTTTAGTTTTCCGTGTCTTCCCTAACTTGGTTGCCTTTTTTGCTTTTTAACAATCTTTTCATCCTTTTTTTACCTTTAATAAAGTTTTAATAAAGGGTTTTGCTTTACAAAAAGCATGATAATGCTTTCCAGCAGCTGTTAGACTGTAGCTACATTAATTCACTCTGTATCGCAAGCAACATGTGATATACCTGTAAACCATAAGGCTATCAAGCAACTACCCAAATATTCCATCAAAGCATAGAAGGAGCCCTGAAATAAAGTTGATGAAGTGGTGCTCGAACATATTGTTCAAGGGGAACCCTCAAAAAGTATGCAACTCTGCTTTATGTGAACGGTTTTTAAACTTTAAACCTTTACATGGCTAATGAATACTGCTAGGTCCAGTCTTCACACTGGATGGTCCAATTACACACTCCTATGGCTTATGAATATCTCAGTCATTTTGCATTGTCATCCATATGGACAATTAAAATGCAAAACAAACTTTGAGATGTAGCCTTTTCACCCCATCAAAACAAGCATCTCACTGTTAATACATTCCAAGAATTTGGCATCTTTAACTGTTTTACTCTACCACCAGATAAGTTGAAGAGTGCATAACCATATTGGCCGGTGTGAAATGTGTTTGTGTTTTCTGTCTGTTCCCATGTTTTGATTTCTATCACCAGGGCTCAATTTGTAGAAATCAAGAGAAAGTCATCCCAGTTAAAATAAATATTAGAATAAATTCCCTTCCACTTTTTAATCAGATTTTAATCTCACTCAAGATGGCTATTATTGATACTTTCTTACAAGCCATATGTGAGATTTACACACTCAGTTATTTAGAGCAAAACAATCAACTGTGATCGGAACAGACCAAATCGCAAAAGCCTGTGAAGTGTTTGGTTTTGTTGGCTTTGCTGGGCAGTTTTTAGGCAAACTTGATGTTTGTTTGCTGGACCTGAGAACACTTGTTCTCTGTAGAGAACACAAAAAAACACAAAAAAAATAAAAAATAAATGGTTTGGTGGAAATAAATATTACAACCAGTGTTTTGTCCAGTGAGATAAGGTAAATTTGATAAACACTAAAATTTGGAACTTATACTATTTAAAATTGCCAGTAATCACCGTGCAGAGTTATATATAGAAAATGATGTGCTGATTAAACAGTTTGAGAGGCACGGATAAATTAATCTAATGAAGAAATGATCTATCACTATCTCTATCACTTTAGGTGCCACAAACCACGTAATAGCTCAGAGCCTCAAACAGGATGCAACTGACCCTGGTGCTAACTGACAAGAGCGGCAACCTCAAAATCTAAAGTTGAAGCATTTTGTGCATCTTCATATACACACAAGACAGCTGTAATGGCATGATTCCATGGCTATTTACATTTATTTAGGAAATTATAAGAACATACTTTGTTCCATATAAAGACATGCCAAATTGTACGATGATCATATTATCAAATGGGCAAATCTCTTAAGAGGCTCCCATATTTATATAATTCAACCACTCTTCTTTATGTTCCATTTTGGAAGTGAACAAGTTCACTCAGAGCACAATTTGAACTTATTACTGATTGGCCTAATCAGTGTAATGACAAAAAGTGACTGATGTGTGGTGTCTATATTTCTATTAACGTGTGGTCATGTGCATTGGGTAGCTCAGTTGCCTAACAGCAACAAGGGCCTGGGTTTGTTTCTCCTGGCCAGGCAAACAGGGCTCATCTTATGTGAACTATCTATCTTCTCCCCGTGTCTCCATGGGTCTCCTCTGGTTTCTGGAGATGCTAATTTGCCCCTAGTGTGTATATGTGTGTCTGCCCGGTGGTGGCCTGTCCAGGGCGTTTCCTGCCTTCTGCCCAGTGAGCGCCGAGATAGGAATGACAAGAATCATAAAAATGTGCACTGGGAGTGAGGCAGATCGTTGTCCTGTTTGAAAAGATAGTTAAAGGGACAAACTACACACACATGCATGCATCTTCTAAACTTCGCAAATTCTTTAAACATGAAATATGTGCAACAAGAGCATTGAGAAATCTCAATATTAATGGAGAAGTTCCTCCTAGTTGCACATCTCAGTTACAACAATGACCCTTAAAAGAACTACCCACTGAAAAATCCTTAAGGGAACCACAACACATACTGGCACCTCATCCAAGCATGTATGGACTGGCTGCCCTGCAGCAGGAGAGTGATTAGCATGGTTAGGGTAGCTTATTTTGAACGACTGATCAAATGACCAAAGCTATTTCTCTCCCGGTCCCATTTTCTAATGAACACACACACACACACACACACACACAATATAATGTAATGTTGAGCCTCCAAAGCACCTCAGACCACTGGCACTTTTCCTCCGCCTTCTCCTGGCCCTTGCCGTAATGCTTACTTATCGTTGTGTGCCAATGCAAACACCACAGCCTATGCTAAAGCAACACGGACTCTGAAATAAAGGGAGCTATTTTTCTCCCCCAAAATCCTTACCAGCCCTTACATGCACACTCCTGCCTCTGTTCTCTCTCTCTCTCTCTCTCTCTCTCTCTCTCTCTCTCTCTCTCTCTCTCTCTCTCTCTCTCTTTCTCCCTCTCTCTCTCTCTCTCTCTCTCTCTCTCTCTCTCTCTCTCTGTCTCTCTCTCTCTCTCTTTCCCTTAAAAAAAAAAAAAACCCTGGGGAGGGAAGGATGGATGGTCAAGGGTTATTCAATCCAGCCTGGGCTGTAAAATTAGTTTCAGAGCAGTGAGAAGTCTGGCTCTCATGAAGCATGGCATGAAGTATGGTTGTGTGTGTGCGTGTGCGAATGTTTTTAAAGAAACGTGAAACCGAACAACCTGAGCTCTCAACATCACATCTGCATTCACACTGCCGTGTTTAGAATCTACTTTGTCTGAAACGCTTTTTAAGGCCATGATTTGTCCAAAACTGAACACAATTTGCAGCTTATAATGTATGTCTGTACTCTGTCCGTCACACATAACAATATACAGCCTGTTTGAGCTTACTTAACAACTGGATATGACTTGCCACATTTCAGACATTAGTTTCACATGAGGAGGTGCTGCGATGTCATATTTACCGGCATTTCTCAGTTTTATAGTCCTGTTTAAATGTGTGCTCCCACATCAGCAAAGATACTGGTGCCCTTCTACATAACAAGCAATCGGAATAAGCCAAAAGCGTTTACTTGTCCTCTCTGTGGCTATGGACATGCCAGTATATAAAGTTACTGTTGTATCTGGCGAGAACAACTCAGAATTTAGAATGACATGAAAATTAATTTTAGTTTATGCTGTATACCTGACTGTTGGCTGTGAATTCCCAAGCTAATGACACAGTACTTTGGCTTCAGACAGCAAGACAGCTAAATTAAACGGTTTAAGATGTTTTCAGTCCTGTGCGGTAAATAAAGTAGTTGCTCCTGTCTCTGTCATTTACACTGAGATTTTTTTTGTACTTGTGCAAAACTATCATAAACAGAACATTGCCAGCTTTACCCCCCTTGCATAAACAAGAACAGTCACATCTGAATAGGGTTTAAATGCTTTAGGCATGCGGTTTATAGTACACTTGTGGTGATAGTAACTTGCAGCTATAATCATAATGCATCATTAAGTTGTTGTTCTGTGCTTCACAGCGGTGTGTGATCAATGGCAGCAAACAGAAATGGGAAGCTTGCCTTAATCACAGCACTACCAGTGAAAATAGATGATTATCAGAAGACAATATCAGTGTTCCTTGCTCAAAGTTAAAAGAGGAGGACGATGTTCTGTTCTGTTCACTCTTGAATTAATGATTGTTGTATAATATGAGATGATACAAAACTTCAAAGTCAAGGAATCAACATCTGGTTTCTTTCACTGGCGGAGCTGAAGGCAAAAGTTGACAAAATGTTCCATTTACAGATGCTGTCAGCAGATCGTTGCCACTAGTGGAATTTTTTTGTTGCGGCTCCATTGGAAACAATGGAATATGGAGCTCGTCTGTCTGCCAACATACAAACACAGCATTAATGTTGCCACACACCTAGGATCTTCCTGGATCTTCTTGAATTTTGGTTGCCGGCTCAGGAAAAATAGAATGTGAACAGTCCACCTTACACTACTGCCTGTGCACTGAATATTCAGTAAACAAATCAAACCACTGATTGTGCTTCCAGAAAGCTGAGCTGGCTAGACTTGAAAGCTTCCCTTTCTTTTAGATTTTTAAATTCTGTTGCTTCTATGCAGAACTAAAAAAGCAAATTTGTGTCCCAGCCAGACGGACTACATCTGAGGCAAATTTGAGGAATTTGAATTAAAAGTCTTGTTTTTTTTTTTTGTTTGTTTATTTGAATTCTGAATTCTGTTTATTTGAATTCTCAAGAAACGCTTTGATGCACATTTTAGGTTTTATAATCACTGATCTCTTTTGGGAAATTTGCTGGACCGTTTGGGTGTTTTTGCTACTCGGACTGAACCACTTGTAAGTGTTGTGAAATAAGAAGAGAAATATTAAAATAGGATGATGCAATGTGATTTTGAGAATTGGTTTGTAAATTGTAGGACTTGTCCTATCATTGATGAAATTACAGGTGTCAGTGTAGGGCGGGTGACAAGGACAAACAGCACTGACTTCTGTCTGACTTCTGACTGAGTTCTGTCTTTCCTGAAGCCCGTCTTAGATATATATAAAGCTAAAGACTTCCACTTATTCCAGCTAACTTGTGGCAACAAGTTACAGGACGGAACTTGTTTCATCAATGCTTTAATAAGTCATTTACATTGGAATTCGAGATTTAGGCAATGTCATAGGTCGCTAGCATTGCCACCAGGGACTTTAAACTCCTAAACATTTCAGAGGCAGCCATGAGAATGTAAGTGTTCAGCTTCTGAAAACAGTTATTATCAATACATATATAAAGCTAAAGACCTCCACTTAGTCTTACTTGTGCAAAAGTTACAGGACGGAACCTCACAACAATGCATTATTAAACCAATTTAGTAGGCATGTCGCATAAAAGTTTGACATAGGTCGCTTCATTGCCACCAGGGACTCCTGGCATTTCTGCACTTTTTATACATACATGATTAGAGGCAGAACTCAGTTTAAGACCCCCATGCTTATTAGTTTTTTATTATTTTAGTTTGTGTTTGAAATCAAGAGAAAAGTTTTTGTCTGTCATGTTTGTTATAATTGAGTACGGTTTGTTGTATTTTCCCCACTCTTTATATAGATGGTATGAAATTTTGTTAAAAATGCTGAAATATTCTTAGAATATGTCAGTATATAACAAATTATCTACTGGCATTTCATTGCAGGTTTTTTATGTACAGTACATACATAATAAACAGACCTTCTGTTTTCATTTGTATGTTTTTGTTTGATGTAAAGTTCCCCACTCTTGATGATACTAATATGATATGTAGGCTATATGTGAAAAATGCTGTTGTAGTCTTGGCAACCCTCAGTATTAAAAGAGTTCCAACAGATTAAATTGACCAGTGATAAAAAAATATGGTTTATTTACCTACATGGATGAGGAAAAAACATTGTGCATACTGTCTGCATATTAATTAATATATAACTGTTAAACCAACCAATGGACTACTATGATATTTAAAAACATGTGAATCAATATTTGTACAATCGATTCCATAAATTTTGCATTACTCAGTTGTTTCCATGCTGCCATGCATTTTAAAATACGAACACATAAAATTTCCTAGAAAGCTATCCGTACATGTTGTGCGAAGTTGTGCTCATGTTACTGGTTGGAAGAGGCATCGCTGTTTTATGCTGCTCTATTTAGATTATGATGTATTTGTGTTTCCCGGGATGCATATAAAGTAAAAGATATTAATACAGGTTAGTCAGGGAGACGAATTGATGATGAAGATAAACGTCAGGGCTATGGTTTTAGACTGTGGGCCTCTGTGGTGCTAAAAGTGTTATGTTGTGGGGACACAGCCAAGCTTGACTAAGACCTTTGTAAACACAGGCACTTTTATGCCTGTAGCAGAGAAACACTGAGTTCATGTTGTTGGCATGTTGCTAGTTGCTTAGCATCCAAGCCAAAGCAGAAACAAAATCTTTTGGCCAAATGCATACATTGGATGTTTGGACATCATCTACTGCCTAGTAACAAAAGGCTCTACCGCACAGTCTTAACTAAGCTTTACAATGTGTAGTCTTTATTCCATCGGCTACAAGCATATATTAGAAACATACAAAGAATGGTAACCTAAAACTGATAAACTAGTCAACAGGTTATTGTACTGGCAGTGGCTGTCCAGGTTTTAGTGTAGAGCCCCACCAAGGACCAACCAAGTATGATGGTGAAATAACATAGACGAGTCTTAAACAAGATTAATATTCTAAATCTCTATAACATATATGATAATACAATTGGAAGTAACAATGAATGATAACGGTAACATTAAACATTCACTGTTCATTCAGCCAAACATATTTCTATTTTGTTGGGAGGTCACTTTAAAAAGCATGCATTAGTCTGATGAGTGTCTGTTGACTACCTTATAACATTTGATTAGCTGAGTTTATAGGGAATATGGACAAGCGGATTAGTTTTGCACTAAACCCAGTTTTAAAATAAAGTCCACCTCACATTCCCAAGATCATGCTATGGGTTTTAGGGTAGTGCACGAGCCCAAGCCATTAGGAGGCCTCCATGAGCAATTATGACTAAATTTAAACAGCTTCTTTGACCCATGGCGGAGACCTCAGAAATGAACTCTTTTGAACCGTGTCATTGTGATATGGTCAGTCATAAGCAGTCTGATGTTCTCTTTGTCATTCCTGATGGTATGTTTCAGTTTCTCCTTGAATCACGGTGTTAGGTATCTGAATTACCTTTCTTTGGTGAAGCATGCCAGCTAAAACTTCAATACAACAATATTCAAAAGTCACGGCCAGGTGATCTGTCAAAGCAAGACCTGTTACACTAACAGAATAGGGGACACTCATTGCCAAAGCCAAAAATACTTACGTCAATAAGATCAAAATGCTCCATAAACATTATAGAAAACATTCTAGAAGCCTCACATGGCTACATGCCTTAGCTTCGAATGCTTGATTGTTTCCACCAGAGACCCTCAGGAAACCCAGAGAGCTACGCTTGCTTTAATTCTTACATTGTTTGGTGGGTTCATGCTAGCCTGTGTTTTGCTAACCTGTAATTTATGTGTGTGTAATCCTGATATTAATGACAAATAATATAACTTTGCTGTAGGCTGTATTTTATCAAAATATTTAGCTCAGGAGGTTTGTTTGTAGAAGAAACATCATCAGTCCATGTTCTAAACTGACCATGCCACCTTGGATCTAGACCGTGTTAGTTTCTCCTAGCTATCATCAGAGAGCCTGGTAGGTTCCAATGCTTGTAACGTGGCCAAGAATTAACTACTTTGAAAGAAAAGAGTAATTTGACTGGCATGCAAACAATGTTATTTGACAAAATGGGGCTTCATCAAAACTAACATATTGTTGCTGTCCAATGAAAAACATGCATCTCCACTTTTGTTCATTTTTATTTTTATGCATCTTTTGAACACGGCAAAGTACTGTTCACACTGGGTAAAATTTTCCTGAATAATGGACCAACAGAAATGACCCAAAATTGCTTGGAAATAGGTCTGGTTCCTTTGACTTGCATTACCATCTCATAAGGTTTTTGCCCTCTCCTGTAAAACTGCCATTTTGGAGATACTTGTTTTTTTATTGGACAGTGACACTTTATAATACAAAATTGTACGTCTGCTGGCAAACACACAAGTTTACTTCTGAAGTTAACTTGAAGCTAACGGTTCAGAACAAAAAACTCTAAAAGACTAAATAAAATAAATGCATTTTTTTGTCCTGGTGAAATGACCAAGACTACTGCATGGACGTGCATGCACCCAGCAATGCAGATAGCCTGTCAGAGTATTGTTGTGATAATTCACTGGCTGCCAGCTGATGAGATTTTAAGCTGGGAACACTTTGGGTAATCATTCTCTGCTTGGTCCCAGAGACCAATGATGGAAACCTGATCTGAATAAAGCTTTCAGTCTGGGCCCACTCTCTTAAAAATAACAAGATTTGGATATTCATAGTTATAAACGTCCACAATGAAATGCCACAGTGACTTCTACAATGACTTAGCCATATAATATTCCTAACACAATAGATGCACAACAGCACAACAGGTGATGGCAATGTTTTGTTCAGCTCTGTTCATTTTTGCTGTCAGCAGAAAGCACCTGAGGGAGAGAGGCCAACCATAATGGTTTATGAGTCACTCTCTGTAACTATAAGCCATTCACCTCTAATCTCTGCATTTAGTCTTCACATGGCCCCAGATTAACCATGTCCTCACACGCTTTCAGTAGAACCTTCACACCTGGAAGTTCTGTATTTGCCATGAAGCTCAAACACTTTGTGTGGCAGCATGTTTCTATTCCAGTGTGCACTCCTGCTAGGCCAGTAAAACTTCAGGCATTTATGCTTAATGACAGCTAGCACATTTCACTTGTGTTGAAAAACATATTTACATTTCTGACGCGAGTTGTTTACTTTCAAAGCCTCACAGGTGATTGGTTGCTTGCCCACAGCACTTGGTGCAAACTTTCATAAGGGAATATATATGTAAGCAATCTCATGCTAGTATTGTGAGTGTGTGTGTGTGTGTGTGCGTTGTGGGATTTGTTAGAAGCCCCTCTATGTCAACTATCTGAGTCTGCGACAAGGCCGCAGGGGGATGCTAAAATGCAGATCAGCCGTGGCGAAATTGAAATGTATACGGTATTATTTCCCCCCGATAAATGATGAAGCCAGCCTCTGATAAATAATAGATGGGACGTCAAATATTCATACTGTGCGCCCAGCATACGCGAATACAGGAATGGGCCAGTGCTTACTTCCCTATGCTTTAATATAAATAATAAAACAATGGTGGTGCAAACTCCCAGCAGTCCAATTAATGCTGCCCAAAGAGAGGAGCTGGCAGCAGAGTGACGTGTCTGGGTGTGTGTGTCTTTGTGTGTGTATGTGTGGCTGTGTTGGTTTTGGAATGTTGTCTGAACAAAAATGTGACTGGAGGAAACAAGGCAAACACAACATCAGTACCAAAATGCTTATGACTATGTAAAGTGTTGTATTTCAAAAGGTCATTGTTGGTGTTGGTCTTATATCTAATATTTTTTGATATTATAATTAGATTTTAGTTTCTTTTCTCTCCCTAATGAATTATTATTACTGAATTTGATTGGATAATTGAATAATTCTATTGCTATAAACACTGGCTGTCCACTGGCTGTACATTGTGTTGCAGGTTAAACTGGCCTGTAGTAGAGAGTTCATGTTTCTGGCATTTTGCTAGTTGCTTAGGATCCTAACCAAGACAGAAGCAAAATCCTTTAGCCAAATGTATACATTGGTTGTTCTGACATCATCTAGTACATCAAGAAAATGCTCTAATGTTAAGTGTTAATTAAAATCAGTACTAAATATGGACTACTAAATATAGTCCTTTACACCTTTCAAAGCAATTGAAATATAGATAATCTTGATCAGAGGCACATTCACATTTAGGCATTTAGCTGAGCTCTTATCCAGAGTGACAAGGTTTATTCGTTTTACAGGTAGGCCAGTGCAGTGCTAGGAGTCTTGCCCAACGACTCTTATTGGTGTCAGAGGTGGCTTGCTTAAGATAGCTATGCTTGTGTAATCTTTATAATTAGGCTTAAACAATTAGAATTTCCTATAATTAGTTGCATACATAGTCAATCGTTCTGCAAATAAAATCAAATGGAATATTAGATTTGGAGAAAACAATTATGAGAGTTATAATACAAATATGTATTATGTATGATATATAATGATTATGATATTTTGTAGACATGTGTAGATACCATGTTTTCCCCTCTCAATACTAATACCTGATCCTAAGAAAGAGGCTGACCAGTACCAATACTAATAACTATATATAACTTTATATATATATGGAGTTTACAAGTTGGCCTATATACATGTTTTCAGATCCCTAAGAAATGCTATTTTTGTCTATTAACATATTAACTATTAAGTAAGTGGTGTACACATGCGATCACCCAGCAGTTACTCTAGCTCTGCAAAATCGGTGCTGAATGTTGTTTAATATCTGAACTTCTCAAGCCATTTGTGTTTTACATGCAGCTTGTTCACTCAAGTTTACATTTCTGAGCATCACAAGCGGTATTGGACTAGCATTGACTCGTATTTATTATTATTATTACTATGCAGACAGGGCATGTAATATATATGTGATATACTATTATTTTTGCATATAGGTATGTATGTATATACAGAACATATGGGGTATAAGTATTAGTCCGTTTGTTCACATAACTACAAATGTACAGTAGGTGTGTAGATATGTGTGTGAGTGTGGAGTATCAGAGGTAAAGAAGGTGGCTTTGATTATGCTGCTCCTGGGCATGCATATGCGCACACACACACACACACACACACACAAGCACACACACACACACAAGCACACACACACACACAAGCACACACACAGCCCACATATAAACAAGTGACGGCAAAATCCATCGTTCACACGCACGCTGGTGCAGCAAATGCAAGTTCACGCACACACATATACACACACTTTTAGTCGACACAACTGCGTGCATTCACCCACACACAGTGGAACTGGCGGCTGTCAACCATTTCTCACGTGGACAGCCTCGCTGGCATAGCAACTGCTCTAAGATGTATGGTTTTAATTTGCGAGTGTGGGATCTGAAGTTTACCCTTTTTGTGATAGGTGACAGATCCATCACGAAGAAGGATGCACACGGAACACTAATTAATGTACTATCAAACTGATTTGCTATGCACATAGATTCAAATAAACTGTACTCTATGACAACCAATGTCTTTCGTTCAAATACTGGTTAAGTAATGAGGTAAAACTGCAGTGTACAAAATCATAACAAAACGTCATATTTCTGAAAGTGTTAGTTTATAGGAAAAGAAAACTATTCCAAAAGTTAATAGCGAGAGTAATTTTGGATCCTAGGTTTCTGTCCATTCGTCATAAAATGTTCACACAATACAAAAGACAAGTGGTGTGAAAAATAAAAACTTGGTTTTGAATAAACCACAATATTAATCTCCCATTGTTACATAACTGTGTAACAACAGTGTGCCTCCTTTAAAAACCATGCTGGGTTCAAACGCTCCTTATAAGTCCTGCAGGCTGAAAATATAGATATATATGTGCTGGTTTGGTGATATCATAAAAACAGTTAATTCACAATGAACTGCCAAGTTTCCTTCATGGATAGGAATGAAGTGTATGTTTGAAAACTTAACATACATATATAAAAAACTTTATACATTGCACTAAAGACATTTATTAAAAGAGATTTCATAGACGTGTGATGTGTAACAGTTCCTATGCAGGCTAGTAGAAGCTCAAGTTCAAACTTATTTATGATTCCACCTCAGTTCCCATGAGGAATAGAGGAACAGACATTGTTTTGACTTATTATATCCGTCACTTTAATGATTGAAATGCTGATTTCCTAAGCAAACAATGCATATCACAAGTGTATGAATTCTAAATGTGTTTTGCATATCCATGAGTCTTCTGTGCCATATCTGTGCTGTGTTTTTGTTTATGATGTGTTTCATGCCTGGTTTATATTGTATCCGCTCTTTTGTTTGTGTGAACGCAAAGCTTTTGTGTTTGTTTCATCTCTGTCTTGCTTTTTTCCCCTGCCTTTGCTCTGTCTGTTCCCCAGTGGGGTGAAATTGAGAAACCAATCTAGAATCCAAGAGAACGCTCCACAACCTATTTACCCACCCCTTCCTCTGTGTTGGTGTGTTCGTGTGTGTGCGCATCTAGAAATTGGATGAGATTTCGTGTTTAGCGTGGCAGCTGCTCTGGCCGATATGAATTGCGATTTCCCCTCCCGCCAGCCAAGAGAGGTCACGACCCCGCATCTTGACGGACTGCGTTGGCCTATTGAGGAGTGCTTTTGTCCATTAAGCAACAGCCAATGGCATGAGCGTGGGGAGGGAGAAGAGAGACAGAGCGCAGGGATGGAAAACATCATTCTGCACTGGATGCGCAAGGGAGCAAGGATGTAGGCAAAATCAGAGTTTGAGTTTGAACGCTGGCTTAGCAGGGAAGGCCAGGCTGGGCTGCTACTTACTTACAGAACTGTGGCAAAGCCTGCAACTCCAAGAATTTAAGGAAGGAATAGCAGTTTTCATTTGGCAGGACATGCTCCTCATACTACCTAACACGTATCTTATATGGTGTTATAAACAAAGCATTACATTATAATATATCTACTAAGTTTATATGTAGCCACACTTTTAACATTACTTTATTACGTAGCTGCTCTCAGAACAAATCTTGGTATAAGGGCTGGGCGGTACATCGATGTTTTACAGTGTATCGATATATTTTTAAACAAGATATGGATAAGCTATGGGATAGTTTATTTTGATTTGGTATGACGTTGCTTTAAAATAAATAAGCCCTCATCTGCAAAGCCATGCCGTGAAATAAACCAGTGTCAACTGGGTATCAGTGTCAACGCTCCTCAGTTTCAGTTTCTTTTTCCAAGTTTTAACCACTGTGCTAATCATGTTATGTTATTGCTCCTTATAAATTGCCACACATTCAGCTATGTCTCCTCATTATTCACCACCATTGTCCCTTTATCTGATAACCACATAGCTAAATATATTGTCTCTGGGGCAACAAGAGTAATGATGATTTAAAGATGCTTTAAAAAGATTTTTAAAAAATCTCCAATAGACCAGTTGCCCAGTCACAAGCATTTATTTTATATGATACGTCATATACATGTTGAAGATCTTTGTATTTTATTTTTTTATTGTATTATAATTTTCCATTCAGCTTTAGTGAAAGTGAAGGGTGGACATGCTCAATACCAAAACAATTCTATTTAGTTATACTGTAGTTTTCTGCTTCTTTTGTAGTACGGTGATATTTATAGAGGGAAGTACCTTTCTTTTTGGTGCAGGGAATTCTTGCCTCTCCACCAATCAATCCTCATTGCTGACTAGCAGTTCAACACAGTGAAACATGTTTGCATCAAAAATATTTCAGCTGATTTCCATTCAGCTGGTGGAATGGCCACTAGGGGGCCTGCATAAAGAGGCAGTGTTGCCGTTTCAAAGCTATCAGTATACACACACACATACGACATAAAACTCTCTTTAAAGGCAGGTCAGCAGAGTATCCTGAGGTACAGAGACAATTAATAGAAAGGCATATTTAACAGAGGGTTAATGATCGGCTGACCTCTACAGTCAGTCTGGTGACAATGTCTTCATTATTGGGGAGCCCAAAGTCATTACAGCTGCAAAACGGCTCTCGCCACCATTCTATTGATTCTCATCCACTTCCATTACTACCCACACATGTCCAACGAAGGCTAGGATGGTGGACAGTATGCATGTGCGGGTGAATGTGTGTGCGCCTCAGACGACTGCAGTGTATGAACGACGCGCATGGGTTTTTATTGCTTTCTAAAAAATTCATAACCAACTCTGACATTTTTGCTGAGGAGCTAATTTTTTTTTCCCTCCGTCTCTCTCTTTTATTCACCCCCCCAGCTCAGCCCAGCCCCATCCGCCAGCTCTCCGATTCTTTATGTTTTTTTCTTTCACGTGGCAGACATGCTAAGAATCAAATGGCAAAGGAGGATTGATCACCACTCATGGCCTGTGTAAAGCAAAAGGATTTTTTTAAAAAGAAGAAGCTTGTAAGGGGAGACATGAACACGCACATACCCTGCCGTGCCAAAAAGCATTGCCTATATTATATTACATTTGACCATATTTAGCTTTGATTATGGCAAACATTCACTGTGGGTTCGTTTCAACATTCATAGGCCAAGTCACAACATTGCACAAATTTCCATTCAGAGTTGCATTCATTTTTGGCCTACATTGTTTATTGACAATTGAGACATTCCACTCAGTATTTGTGGTAATGTCAGGACATGTGTTAAAATGATTCCATGGCGATTCCTGAACAAAATTTGAGGCCAAACAGATCTCAGAATCGTCGTCCTGGAATATGCCCATGCTATAAGTCATGAACCATTTCATCAATGGGACATCCTGGTCATTCCACACATTCAGGTAGTCAGCTGATTGTATTGCATCATAACATTGCTGAGCCTTAACCTGACCAGCTGAAGCAACTCCAAGTCATAACACTGTCTCTAGAGACTTGTACAGTAGGTACGTAACATGATGGCTGCATCACTTCTTGTGCTTCCCTTATACAGTCCAATCTTTATGTTCCCTAGCAAACTGAAAGCTTTCTGTCTGATGGCCACACAGCTGTTTAGTCCCAGTCCTCTGAGTTCTTGACATATTATGTGTGTGTAAATGATCTTTGTTGGTTTTAAATGATGCAACTTTACCAAATGTTTTAAGTGAAAGTGATTCAAGATTGTTTAGATTCTGTTTATGTTTTGAACCATATGGTTATATGTATGGTGAACCATTTAAGCATTTAATGGTTCTATATAGAACCTTTGCTGTAGAGCCCTGGAAGAACCATATACGTATATGTAGCAAAATCTATCAGCCTAATGACCTCAAATCACACAGTAATGTTGCACAGGTTCAATGAGAAGGTCAGGCTTGATTTTTAGGTCTCAAAGGCAACATTATACTGATGCGGACATGATGACAATGGCATATAATTCATATTTCATATATATCTTGGAAAACATGTTCTTTTTTGAATACTCTTTCAGTGGAGTCACAATCAGGGAAGGGATATAAACACAACCAACATTACAAAATTGCATGCATGTATACCAGAGAGAATTTTAAGTCCCCAAATCCCAAATCTGCAAAATGTTTATGCTAAATGTTAAATGTGTAGCTTTCACCACAATACAGAATATCCCAGGATTTTTTACGAGTCCCTTTTGTATGTATTTTTCCTCAGTCAAAAACAGCATAGACTAAGGACACATGGGGAACTACCATATTATGGCATGACTTTCATCAAAAACAATTATCACTGGCTCTAGCATATTTCATTTGCCATTAAAATGCCTCCTTTAGATTAATGTGTAATGATACGTTGCATTGTAACAATTAAAAAATACACAAACATTTCATATCTTCATGGCTATATCTGCAGACATTACGGCCCATAATCACACACACACTCTGTGTAAGCCTCTGGGTATTGGTGTCATCTAAGGCGTATGCTTATCATTTGATCATGGAGTGAAAGAGACAGAGGTCAGAGGTCATTTGGATACAGGAGAACAGGTTTGAGTCAATTGGTCTTTTTGCTTGCAGGCAAACGCCTGGAGGGTTCCTTATTCTCCTCTTACTTCTCCTCTCTGTTCCACCTTTAATGTCTTTACCTTTTTTCTTTTGTAGCCTCATGCTATATTGTCTGATTCTCTTCTCTTCTCTTCTCTTCTCTTCTCTTCTCTTCTCTTCTCTTCTCTTCTCTTCTCTTCTCTTCTCTTCTCTTCTCTTCTCTTCTCTTCTCTTCTCTTCTCTTCTCTTCTCTCATGTTTCCTTCCATTTCTGCAACCTGTCATTTTCTTTGAGGGGCTGCTAGGTTAGCACAGACAGATGATATGGGCGAATGAAGGGATTATAAATGTTGTTCTGCGATGCAAAATAAGGCAGGTGTGAGATGCAATGACTGGGTGATCCATCAGATGTAGGCACTAGTGTGCATGTGTGTTAAACACATAGTCATGGGCTTTAATATAGTAAAGCTTTAACAGGGCCATTGAGTGATGGAACATGATGGGATAGCGATGGGGTGAGTTCTGTTATAATCTGACCTATCTATGATTTTAAATACAGACTTGGAAGTTTACCATATAGGCTTTATTTTCCTTAAAGCTCCTGCTGAAGGTGTTTACAGGGAAAATACATGCATGTATACAATCATAATCCAAGGCTAGGGATCCTTGGATTGCCATAGCCTGAAGTATCATCTAGAAATCCCATTATTCCACCTCTAAGAAAAACAAACATAGTTAATATGTTTCGCCACTGGACGCCTATTAATTCATTAAATAAACGAGCTCAGTGTCCATTAATTATTTATGAGCCAGCAATTTCGATGGCCACCCCCTTCCATGTTTAATTTGATTTCAAACCCCCCTGCAGCGAGAGAGCCATAGGTTAGCAGAGGACACGAGAAGGTAAAAAAAAACTGAAGAATTTAATTGTGAATTGATTTTAGATGGCATGCTGGGCCTTGAAATGATCCTCTCTTAAAAATAGAGATATATATATACACAACACACACACACACACACACACACACACACAAACACACACACACACACACACACACACACACACACACACACACACACACACACACAAATAGACAGTAATATATGCAGAACTTGGGCCGTCTTTGTTCCATAACATGTTTAGTTTGCTGATTTTCTAGACCAAAAATACACATTCTCTACAGATACAACTTTGTGGAAAACTTTGTAATATTTTTATAATTTATACATATTAAATATCTAAGTATATTTCCAATATTACACTAACGTCTTAGTTTGTTTTTCTGTAGAGGATATATCCACCAACAAAACACAATTTGACCAAGATCATCTATATGGAGAAGGTGATCCCTGGTCGAATGTTCTCTTACTGTGAATATTTCAGTAAGTGGAAGATAAACTAGTCTCCAAAAGGCAAATCTTAAGCTTAAACATTATTCCTAATACCATAAGCAAAATTGTTTTGTTTTGTTTGTGGAGCAATTTTAGAGTAAAGGTTTGCCAAAGACACCCTTACCACTTAATTAGCTTATTAGAGCTCTGAAAATAAAATTAATTGATGCCCACAAAGCAGGAGAAGCCTATATGAAGAATAGAGAGCTTTTTCAGGGAACTGTTAAGTTAACAGTAATGGTAAGTTCAAGTTAAGGTCTGGAAGACCAAGAATACTTTACCAGATAACTGCTCATAGGATTGCTAGAAAAGCTAACCAAACCCGGTATGGCGGCAAAAGACCTTCAGGTTTAGGAAACCATGGAGTGGTCATGTCCTGTTCTACTGTGCAGCAACACGTGCACAAATATGACCTCCATGGAAGATTCATGTGAAGAAAACTTTCCTGCATCCTCTGCAGAACTGCAGAGCATTAGTTTCACAATCAAGTTTGCAAACAGGCCTGATGCATTTTGGAATCAGCTCTGTGGAATGATGGTTAATAGATGTTTTTGGCTGAAATGAGCAAAGTTGTGTTTGGAGAAAAAAAGGTTTATGAGTTTCATATGCTAAATACCTAAATTAACCACAGGCATTGACTGACCATGCATTGGGTTTGTGTTCAAGTAAATTCAATCACATATATGAGAATTTGGGAGGTAAAAAATCTCACCATCTGTAAAAAAAAGTGAAAAATTGAAAAAAGGATGGCTTAAACAACATGATAATGACCCTAAACACACCTTAAAATCTATACAGTTTTAAACAGAATTTTGCAGCTTATGCGAGACATCACAGAACATTTCCCAGTTTCCCAAACAGTAACTGAAAGACACTTAGATGGCTGCAAAAAGTGTTTATAAACTTTGATACTTGCCAAAAGAGAGGTTACTGCGCATGTACTATGCAGGGAACCAAAAAGTTTGCTTTGGTCCCTTTTTCTTTTTACTTTGAAACTGTAAAATGTAATATGAAATATGAAAAAGTGCAGTATCATAAAATATTAAAATATTAAAATATTAAATGTGTCATCTTTAACTTTTTCCAAAATGCTTTTTAGAAATCAGAACACAATTTACTCACTGAACTGTTCACAGGAGAGTTGGGGGACTCAGGTTAGCTTTGGTTTTATATTGATTGTGTATTAATTGAAAAGACCAAATAGCCAATATTAGAAACTGGACTAAATATATAGGCTCCACATTCAAACCTTGGTGCATGACTGCACTGGCCTAGAGTTAGCTGTTCTGCTGGTTGATAAGCTGCAGACAACGCATCAGGATCTTTGTATTTTAACCCTCCAGTCCTGCTGTTGCTACTGTTCAACCAGGGAGGAATATCCGATAAGCTTTGCTTTTGCTGTCTGCTCAGCAAGTACCGTCCATTTAGTACTAACGACACACAATGCACTCTAGTCTACATTCAGCTGACCTAACGATGTTCACTAGAAATTGGATTTCAGAGTTGAAAGTGGGAGATTGTACAGCCTCAAATCAAGCTGAAATTCCACTTGATTCAGACATTAAGAGAAATAAAAATCCAATCCCTTTCTGAGGATAGATGCAAGACATCAACTGTGG
>JAMWET010005265.1:132500-218554 GCA_024036415.1 Prochilodus magdalenae
AAGAGACAATTCATTGGAAGGAGCTTCATGTTAGTAAGTGTTAAAGGTAAACAAGGAAGAGAACAACCGGCAACAAGATGGATAAAGGCAATCGGTGAAACCTACACCTGATTCAGTGTAACTGAGACATTTGGGACAGTGTTCACCACACACGGTAGCCCACCAGTTTGACGGCACTACCACTAGCATAAGCTAAGAAAAGCTAACATTCAAAACTTGCCAATTAAAAAGAAATGGTGACCTGCACAGTAAAGAAAAACAGTGTAATGCATATTTTGTCTTCTCCATGTCTTACGTCTTAGCTGATCACACAAATTCTGTTCTGTAACATTCGAACACTGCAGTAATTGTAACAGCAATTTGCTTTACAATAGTCCTGGACAGTAAATTCCCTAGTAACTGCTTTATGTCTCTCCATCTTACGTCTTCATTCTAGAACAGTAGACAAGTGCTGTTCTGGTGAGATGAAGATGCATTCTTCTTGATTCGGGTCCACTCATGTTACAAAGTGCACATTTCTCGATCTGTTAGCACACCCTGCTAAAAATTATTTGTCTGCAAACAGATAGGCTGACCGTTAAAACAGAAAGTCCCATTAGCAACCTGCTAATCTGCTCTCATTTCATGACTGCCATTAAACTTGGATCTACAGTAACATTACACGGAAGACATTTTCAAATATGAAAAGCAAACCTAACCGTTACCCTTAACAGCAAGTCAGCCTTCTGTGATATTAGTGCAGATGCTTGCCAAATATGGATTCTTCATACTTAGAGTATTTCCCTCATTTCCTCTTTTCTGATATACAGGACATACTGTATGGGCAAATGCACAGCACATAAAGGACAACACTTGTTTTTAGTTGTATTAAAAGTTCTCATGATTTATTTGATCTTATTTATTATAGACACATTGTACTGGTGCTATTCGATTGGATGCTGCAGAGTTTAGACTTCCATGGTATTACCAGTTGATTCCCTCATTCCCTTTCCACACTGACTACCTCCTGTGTGTGAGACACTTCAGAATGTATTGGCACTTTTGATTTTGACAGATTGCTGCACGATCACCACAGTAATTGCCTAACTTATCTGACTGTCAACAACAACAGTTGCATTCTGCAGCCTGCATGAATCCCTGTCCATTATTATTATGAAGTGTTGTAGATATCGACTCTTACTGAGATCATGGCAGAGTAGTAGAATAGTAACAGATATATTGGAGAAAGAGAGAGAAGAACTATATGCAGTACCTGCCACATAGTTCAAGAATAAACATAAAGGGTGGAGAATTAAATATTAATGGTGTTGTAGGGCTTGCCTGACTGAGATAGTCATCACTGATGTGATGAAAATGTGACTAATCACTGATGACATATAGAATAAAACCACAAGAGATGGAAGTTCTGTGCGGCAAGCAACTTGGAAAATGAATTTCAAAATCAAAACCAAATTTTGACAAAGCCATAGGCCAGTACAGAATGATGTGCCCTTTCCAACAAGCCCTTTAGAAAACTGGAGATCCCACACCCTAAGCAGCCATGCCAAAGCGCTTGCCTATGGTAGGGGTCTCGAAAGCCAGAGAAATCTACAGTGGTGTAATATGGGGAAAATAAGTGTAACCAACTTTGTAGCTTTATAGGATTATAAGCCATCATGGCCTCCCTTCAACAATGACTTTGTATTGGAGTCTTTAGCAAAACAGGGATAATGACATTCAATGTTTGAGACTATAGTCCTATTAAATGGCAGAGAAATCACTAGGCTCCTCAACTGTTGTCTTCTCTGAGGTGTCCATGTTTTCATAATCACATGAGCAGTGACTAGTAGACAGCTAACTGAAAGCTTCATTGCCAAACAGTAAAGTCAACTAGCCGAGTAATCTGTGCAGTCCCTAAAATGCAGTGAAAAAAATCTGCCAGTAAACAATATATTTTAACAGACTAGATTGTTTTGAACAAATGTTGATTAGCTTGAACAAAGCTTTGAAAGCTCCAGTAGGTTGATATTCAGTTTTCAAGATGTTGCATGATTGGCTTCTCCTTTCATGATTCATGAGCTAAGAATGTATCTGAGCTAACATGTAGTATAGTCTACATGAAGTAAGCATATGATCACCCTGGCATTTCTGTACCATCTTATCTAAAACTGCTCCTCCTTTTCTCTCATCATTTCACTCTTCTCTCTCTCTCTCTCCCTCTCTCTGCCTCTCTCAAGCATGGAACAGTGCGTGCTATTTGATGGGTGTAATAGGCCTTTACAAGCCAACATGGTGGGTAATAAAGTGACAGTACGTTTAGCCCCAAATCATGCAGAAGTAAGTGTGTGCAAGTATTTGTGGCAGACGGAGAGAGAGAGAGAGAGAGAGAAAGAGAGAGAAAGTGAGCACTTTATACAGGAAGCAGTATTAAGATGGCAATTGCTGATTCTTCCAGTTAATTATCATACAGTAAGCGAGGCTGAAAGGCAGTAAAGAGTGTCTCTGCCTTGCTAACAGTTTTGCTATTACTTCTCTCTCTTCTCTTTAATCTCCACCAACTACTACTCTACCTTCTCATATATTTAGATTTATATTCAGTCATAGTGTGTACGGTGACTCAATACAGTACAATCGTTTCCTTCATGATGGCATAATAACAATTTGTCATACTCTACTCCTCCGTTTAAGACAGTGATGAAGCATCCAGATTGGGGGAAGCTACTGTTTTGCTTCTGATATTATCCGGACAGAATATTATCTACATATCCTCACTTAAGGAAGAAGCGTGATATACTTTTTATGTAGATTACCATTCATAATTTTGCTGAAAACCATAAGGAGATATTTTTGTGGCAGCACTTTGCATTGTATTACGTAATACATATCCTGTGCCATACTCTCAGTGTGGGGATCATATTCTAAATGGAAATATCCCACCCAGGTGTGAGGATATGTCTCTGCAGTTTGAAATCTACATGCATAGCTTTTAAAATTCATTCTTTTTTTGTTGTTGAATATTTAGTGCTTACTTACAGGCACACTGTCTTGGAGCTCATTCCATGCAACATGTAGTATACTGAACAGTGTATTTTTTGGTATACATTAACCTTTATATGTCACTGGAGATAGAAAACATACATGTTATTTCATTTTATTTCTCACTTGTAGCTCAACAAGTGTGGGTTCTAAAATTCCAATCAAAAGTCCAACATTTTGTTATGTATTTGCCATTGCATAAGACTGATACAAGCATAAAACGTCGGAAGTTAGGCAACCTCATCAACACTGATGGACACTAAACTTAATTATGTAGCTTCCTATATAATATAACTGTATTTGAACAGCGCATAACTCTTGTTTTCTAAAGGTTGAAACATATTTCAGCATGTTTCATTTTCAATCCCCAAACATATTCCCTCTGTGGTCAAAACTGTTGCCAAGGCTCCCACGCGGTTACTATGACAGGTAGTAATGTACGTTGGCATCTGGTCAGTCTGGGGCTGTTTGAGGTCATCGTCTGAATAATGTAACTAATGTTGTGGGATAACTTTTGGACAGTTATTTTCAAACCCCACCCAAAGAAAGAGAAAGGAACATTTGCATCACTTACTTTTCCTGCCTGATCAGAGCCAAGATTTACCCATAAATGTCCATATGTAAGTTTAGGCATTTGGAAATAGTGGAGAGAACTCATACCCCAACAGTTGCTGTTCATTTCATAACACAGTGAAAACAATTCATTCAATATCAACCCCACCCCTAACACATCATTATAAATACATTCAGACACGCTGAGGTCTTATTAATACCTTCTCAAAGTCGAGTCAATGTCTGCTGCATTTCACCACCTTTCTCCGCTCTCCATGTAAACTGGACACTCCTAATCTTGGGTAATGCTTGCAAAAGCATTTCTAAACCAATTATAAGGCCCACACAAAACAGCTTGAGAGTCAAAGAAGGCTAGCAGGCTAAAGCTAACCCAGCATAACAAAAAGCTAGCAAGCTAGGCCACCTGCCTGTTCAATCATTCACTTACCTATACGCCAACATTTACGGTATTTAGCGTATCCAGAGCGACTTGCAAGGTTAATCATATTACAGGTAGGCCAATGTGGTGTTAGGAGTCTTGCCCATGGACTCTTATTGGTGTAGCACAGCATAGTCACTCAGCCTGGGATTCAAACCCTAGTCTCCCACATGTGGTGGTGGATAC
Organism: Prochilodus magdalenae; assembly: GCA_024036415.1. Classification (NCBI taxonomy): domain Eukaryota; kingdom Metazoa; phylum Chordata; class Actinopteri; order Characiformes; family Prochilodontidae; genus Prochilodus; species Prochilodus magdalenae. Next base: position 136,693 of record JAMWET010005265.1, read on the forward strand.
TTGATGGGTAGTGATGTTATAAGCTGAGCTACACCAGCCACTAACCAACATGGTTCATTAATCTGTTCTTTCTTTCACGCATTGCTTTGTCTGTCTGTCCATCTGCCCGTCTTTTCATCTATTTCATTATGCTTTGCTTTGTCTATCCATTTGTTAATTAATTCGTCTGTCTGTCAGTTTGTCGGTCCATACACACAAGGGTGTGAGAGTTTGAGAGAGAGTTTTACAATGAGGGGGATACATTTGCTACAATGAATCAAAGCCCACCTCATCCCCTAAAATATTAGCTGGCTATAAGCCGATTCCACTGTAGCTAAGACAGTAAAATACTCTATATATTGTGATGTGGGACAACATTTGTGGAATTGCAATAAACAGCAAGCAGTTGTGCTTCTGCTGCCCTAAAGTCAAGGGACTACTCTTGCTACAAGCAAACACTTGTCTGATATTCCTACATGAAGTGAATGTCTAGTTATTCTGAAAACACCAAAAATAATGTATGGTAGTAGTATTGAACCCAACTAATGTAAAAGTTACAAAGTAATACTTCCAATACACTAACATTAACGTTAGGCAGTGAGTCTGCTTCCCAAACAACGCACTCTGAAGCTTCACATACTGCACTACTGAAATCACTTCTAACACTTTATGCACACTCTTTAGTGCAGCTGTATGTAGTTTGGGGCGTGGCCATAGACAAATGTTACTTGATGTTTCAGAGCACTTTCTGAAAACTCAAGCACCGGTAACATTAGGTATCCAAACTCTCCCAGCGTAACTGTCCAAAGACATTACACACGAGCCATTTTCATAGCTGTAATCAGCTGTTGTTGTTTTCATTGTGCTTTCTTTACCGATCCCAAAGTTGTTAAATGCTAACTTTGATCCAGATGTGCCGTTGAGGCGAAAGCTGAAGCCGGTGAAGCGGATCACATCAACACAAACTTTAGCAAGGTTTAAAGATGATGCAGCAGCTAGAATTGTGTGAGGACAAATGTTATGTTCCAATATCAGGTGGAGCCCGTCCCACCCATCACGCATGATTCCCCTTAACGCCTACAGTATCTGTACACATGTCAGATGATGATGTTTTTTTTTATTTTGCCTATTTAGCATCACATAAACGTTGGATGATTATGTGGGTGCTGTATGATGACCAGAGAGCTGTCAATCAGGCTACTCATTAGACACGCCCACACAGTTTTCAGATAGGTCTTATTTTATCACATTTATATCTTTAATTCAAGCTGTGCTGGAAGTTTAAGATAACGCTCAACATACAACATTTTTAACATTTATCCTCTTAATATTTTGTGTTCCCTGGTGCTTGTTATTCAAGCCTTAATAAGCAGCAATGCCTGTGAGTTTGAAAACTCTATAATTTGTTTGACCTCTCAGAGTGCAAGGCTTTCCACATATGCTGTGAAAAAAGAGGAGAATAGCTGTGCAGCGAAAAAAAAGAAAATAAAGGAGAATGTGGTTTAAGTAAAGTTGTACGACCTCAACTTCATACTTAATTGAGGGGGCAGTAAAGAAATAATATACTAAAAGAGAAAAAAGGCTAAGGTTGCTTTGAGGTAACTTTAACAGACCTAATAAAAGTCTGAATAGTTTAATTTCCTCTTGTTCTGTATAATAGTGTAACACTGGAAGTTGAGGAAATGGTAAGTAGTTAGTTGTAGGTTGTTTTTTTATTTATTAATAATAAGTTTACTATGGTGAGCATGCACAAGTGTGTGTTAGCCCTTTCTTTGATATACAAAACTACTGTTAATGTTGTAACATTGTACAATACAGTATTATGCTGTAAAATGACTGTATAGCAAGTTTCCCCTTATGCTCATGTATTCTCCCAATGTCTGTAAAAGCCTTCACTGACACTGCTGTCATCCATGTACTTACCACACATATATATGCATTAGCACTACTTCATAAAAGCATATGGCTCATAGTTTTCAGCATTTAAATATATAGCTATGCCAAAAATAAGCCCATAGTTTGGGATAACCCAGCCCCCCCACATCCCTCTCCATCTCAGTGCTTTGATTATGGGGGCAGCAGTCTGAAGAGTGATGTCATTTGTACCTCTGGGGCATCGAGTTACCGGGAGACAGGGTCACGAGGGGTCACGCCAGACCCCTGGATTCATTGCTTTTCCTTCTCCCGCGGTTCTACTGAAAGACTAATTCTACCCAGCCATACGTTTCTCATATAGACGTCTCATTCTCTCTCTCTCTCTCTCTCTCACTCCCTCTCCCTCCCCCAGTCACCTGGAGCACATTCAACACTTGTACTATTGAAGAGTAAATGTGAAGCTGTGTTGTTTTTTCCTTTAGCTGGGTGGAAGAAACCGGAGCGCCCATCAGGACAGGCCTGTGAATTTAAACAAAGTACTTAAGGCCAGAGTACAGCGGCTGGACAAACACATTTGTTTGGCATAGCATAGTTCTGTTTGTTGGCTGAAAGGCTCTATAAAATTATATTCAAATTCACTAGATTTGTCAACTATTTGTCAGTTTACTTCCATATTATTATTATTCACATGGAAATATATAATTATATATGTAAATATGTTTAGTATTGCTGTGAATTACATGTATTTTTGTTTTTTGTCAATTGTCTAATAACCTTTTATCTAATTAAAATTACAATAAAATATTTCGACTGATTTTATACACAGCATTAATACTTCAGAATTTCAATAGAATTCACACTTCAATAGAATTTCTCTGTTTTTTTTCAAAGGGCTATGAGTGAGAAATAATATTAAATTATGCCATGTCTTTATCACTTCAGACATGTACATTTCAAATTACGGTAAGCAGGACATGTTTCTGTCCTTATCTCGGTATCCTATAATGTTAAACTGACTAGATACAGTCATATACAAACGTTTAAACAATCCTGGTCAACTTTTGTTGTTTTTGTAAGGTAAGATGTTTATACATAATTACTGTTTGTTTGCTGAATGTAACCATGTAACACATTTTTTATTTATTATTATTTTATTTTTACAAATTATTGTTAAACCTGGCGAAAATTCCAAAGGCACACTGAATTTTGCAGAAAGAAGAAAACACAGGCCACGTGTTTAGACATTTTCCTATATAATCAATCCAGTAACTGAAAAGTAATTGTACATAAAAATGTACTGACTCTGATATACAAAAGAAAGACAACAGGGTGTGCTGAAACTTTTGCAGATGAAGACCCTTTTGTTATAATACCCTGTAGAGCAATCCCTAAATCAGAGCCAATGAGGGGTTTTTCAGAAGAGAGGTTTTCACCTCCTACCTAACCACAAATAACTATGATAGAAACACTGATCTGGTCAGTAGATTAAAACTGTAAGCTGATGGTCACAGTAACGTCTTTGCTTGCTCACCTCTTTCAAGCGCAAGGCATTTCACCACTTCTGTTTCTATTTTTTTTCCAGGATGATACAGAGTGAAGGACAGGAACCGAGCAGAGAATGACGCATTTATTAATGTGCGTCATTAGCATGCGTAAGTATGCACTCAGATGCTAATGTAATCAAATGTCATTGCTGAAAATAAGACCTCTACATCCGTCTGTTTTTGAAATGCTAGAAAGACAAGTATACACAGGAAGTGTTGCCATGTTCTACCTCACGTGAATATTATCATATTCATTTAAAGCCACTTTAAAGGAAACGTGCAAAAACTGTAAGATGCGATTTAACTTAAGTGTTTAATACACACCCAACCGATACATACCATATCTAATGTCAGGCTTAACATGTCATAAGTCTGTATATATCACTATAAGAGTGTTTATAAGTTTAGAATGACCAGGAAACTCCCAGCACATAATATCTGACATACTCGTATAAATAACCTAAAGCTGTATAAGCCAGCACTAGAAAAGTAATGGCACATTGAAACAAATGTTCCCAGAGCTCGGCGCTTATGCTGAGGACCATCTTAGACTTGTACAATGCATTCACAAGTGTGAATTTAACAGTCGGCTATATAAACCATTAATAACAACTAAACAAATAGGTCATTTAACCCAAGCTAAATAACTAATATTATTTCAGAACACACTGCTGGAAAAGCCAGCTTCATGTCTGAGTGTTTTACTGCTGTCCCACCTTGTTGAAAACATGGAAAACGCTCTCAGTGGAATAAAAACATGAGCACAGAAGACAAGCAAAGGGGGGGCGGTGGTTATAGCCAGTCAAAAAAAACAAAAATACAAAAAAGCCAAGGAACATGGCAACCCCTAAGTTTAGATTTAAAGGAGTTTGGGGAAAGCTTTACTGTGAGGAACTGTTCATAAGGCAACACTGCAACTACATAAGCTACATAAGCATTTATAAATGGCATAATCTGTCACAAAGCCTACAGTAGCTAACTTTAATTAAACTTGGCAAATGCCATTTTGCTTATTTTTGGCAAACTGAGTCGTACCATACTGCTACATGTCCAGTTCATACTATCACTATTGTGCACCATGTTAGCTTTTGTTACTGCACTTCCACTGTATTTCTGCTCTCTAGATAGTCCACTACTGTCACTGTGGCTCCTTATAATAATCCTGTATTAACATCATATTTTAGTGATAATCTCTATATTGGAATTATACATTTGCTGATCTTGTTAATGTCTTGTACATACTTATTTATGTATATAGACATACCTCTCTTGTCTTATTGTCATTAATCTCTTAATATGTTCATTAGTGGAATATCCAACAAGGCTGCTCCTGCATATGTCTAGTACTTTCATATATGTATATGTACTTCACTTTTATAGCCTGTGGTTAATAGCTCTTCTGTAAGTCCGCTCTATTTATTGTGATTAATGTATATACTTTTCTAGTACCCTGCTCACTGTTACTGTTTGTTGTTCATAGCTCTTCTGTAACTCTAAGTCTGTTTATACTAGTAATGTACGTCTTCTTATCTTAGCCGTTACAGTGAATGCTATATAGCGTATAGGCATATACATTTATTAAGTCATGCCAAGCTTATGCAGGTGTCATGTAGCCTTATATACTAAAATGTTACCATGGTGTGTTTTTTAAGCTTTTGATACCTACAATTATAACAACTGACATAAGTAAGCATTAATACAATTATGACATACACACATATGCCTTTATAAAGGCTTATTCCAATAGGAACATCTGTCTTAAAGGCTGCATTTGGCAACGTTGATGTCATGTGATGTGATGAAATAGGTATTAAGTCTGGGACATCATTGTGTCCGAATGCTTTTTGGCAAATGGCTGTTTATACCAACTGACTTATCACAGTGTATATCAAAGTGACAATGTAAAATATAATGCTGATGATAGGGACACATACTACAAAACCATTACTGTACTGTACAGTAGGGTTCTGTTTATAAGGCAGATTAGGTTGGTTTGACAACTGACATAGTCATACATAACTTGGTGTCTTAATGGTTGTCATAAAGGCTACTTTAGCTAACTTGGCAAATTTATAGCAATTGACATCTCTTGGAATAAGCATATACAAACATCTGTGTGCGGTTATGTCAGTTGTTAGGACAACTAGCGTCAGTAGTGTTATCCAAAAAATGGCGAGGTTATGTCAAATGGTTCCATGTAACATGCACTTACAAATTTGAGAAAAGTGATGTGAGTAATTTCTAATTATCCAGATTTTTTTTCGAAATAATGAATTTTGAAGTAACATGCACACATAAATAAAGTTTCCAGTTCATATAGAATAACGGACTGGGTTGAATCTATCTCTTTATGTAATATTGCCAGAATCAGTTCATTTGCAGTGATTTGTGCATAATGGCTGTTTAGCTTTCCCTGTTCACATTAAAGTTCTAAGGTGTGTTTCAGTGCTCGATAAACCTGTGCGTTAATATAACACGATTTAATTCAATTTCTTTTGATTTATTCATCATAAAATGCAAAGGACAGCTGGTATTTTTAAATGGTGTAACCTTCCATATACACATTGTGTTAAAGCATCCTATAAGGTACAGGATCAGCTCACCCTTTAGACATTCTGTATCAAATATCATCGATATTAGTGTATAAAGTTTATGAGGAGATAATGCTCTGTATCAGGTAGGACCGACATCGATTTGTTGCAGACTCTTATCCCCCTCACATCTCTCACTTAAGTGAGGGCCTCCATTCTCTCTGGGCATGCCCACCTGCATGCAATACCAGCCGTTAAAGAAGCGCACAGCCTGGAGGTTCCTTCAGCCCAGCTGTGTAAATGTTTTCAGTCTCTGTGTGACTGAAGCTGAATCCACCCCCCCCTCCCTCCACCCCACCTCTCCCTCCATTCTCTCTCCCCCTCCGTATTGCTCTCTTTTTTTGATCAGGAGCCAAGACAAGCCCGGCCCAGGTTGTTCTTGGCAGCTGCGGGGATGAAGGAATGTCAGCATGACTTTAAAAATATGACGCTTTGTAATTTGGACCGCCGAGCGAAAGCTGAGCCGCCTGTACATTTTGTGATCGTCTAATTATGCCCCAGCCGTCCTCTAGTCACTGCCCTCCCCCTTCTTTGTGACCCCCCTATTCTCTTCCCCTTGTTTCTCCCCCTCCTTTTCTTTCCTCGTTGCCAATCCTAGCATTAAGTTGTAAAGCTGGGTACTTAGCAAGCATTTCTTATTACAGCTCATCTCTAAAGTGTAACTCCTATTATTTTGTTATCTATAGTTTGTCTACTGTTTAATATGTCTAGTCTCTTGTCACATATGCTCCATGATTCCAAAGCAACAATATAGTCATTGCTAAATCATTGTGGCATGATATATACATATTTTAAATAATGATATATTATTGCTATATGAGCATTAGCAAAACTGAGCTCAGTAAAACACAGATTACCCACTCAAAAAGGCTTTTTCATGGCCATGAATTTCATAGTTCCAGTGTTTCTAGGACGGTGTTCTGATGAATAAAGATATTCATATAATACAACAAGTAAATTATTGTGGTCAAAACAATTCAGTAACCTTTATTCATGCCTCATTATTCATTCACCAGCGCAGTTTGGTAATATAATAAGAAGTATCGTGATTGTGACATCATAAGCCCAATTCTAGCTCATATTCAGTATAATACTGTTATGATTACTAGCATTAAGAACCTTAATGAATCAAAGAAGCAATTTAAAACTTTAATGATGTTATGGCAGATATTTAAATATTCCTCCCTGGATTTAATGTGTACCACTCGTTGCTTAGAACATCAACAAAATATGATATTCAGACTTTTGCATGTATCTATACAGGTATTCATAATTTATAACTCATCATTCATGGATTACGCTCTGTGTAGCTCGATTTGGTAACTGTAGATTTTCTAGTTGGACACTGGAAGCCAGTTAAAATAAAAAATAAATAAAGGAGAGGAGAAGGAGAGCTGTTTCTGATATCAGCATGCAGGTCTTGCCGTTGTTAAGGGGAGGGGTAATGCTCTTAATTTTCTGCCACACAAGTGGAGATGGAAGTACGCTGTAAGTCTCCCAGCCTGCAGCTCAAGCATAGATGTGTCAAATATTTAACAAATGAATGAGTTTTTAATCTGGGGCTCAAGGGAACGTAGCACCATGATAAGACTTTCTCTTCCTTTCTCGCTTGCTCTCCTCCGTCTCTCTCTCTCTTATTTTTTTATGTTTTTCCTTATTAGCATAATTTCTCTGGAGTGCCTGCGCCGATTTCTCCCGCTTTGTTCAGAAACCCCGCTGTGATCTGAAATGGTATTGTGGAGACAAGAAGTGAGAGAGAAATGGAGATAGAGAGAGCTAGGGTACAACAGCGTTCAAATACCACTCTTATGCACGAGCCGGACCTGAGAAGGCCAGCGAGGCTAATTGTATTCTCCACTTTTACCTCCACTTTGGCTTCTAATTAAGCTAATTGATAACTTCAATGGGCAGTGTGTGTATGTGTGTGTGTTTATCCCTAATTGGACTCATGTTTCTGCTCTTTTCAATAGCAGCCACGTTCGGGCCCGGTGCCAGTCGGCTTCAGTTAAAGCCTTGGAGGGCTCAATAATGGATCACAAATGTTGTCCCACCTTTGATTAGTTAGCCCATTAAAGATCTATTCTCTTAACAGCAATAAGGCGGGGAAATAAATGTGTTTAAAAACCGCTGCCACAAAGAGCACACAGGCATTAGTAGCCTTTAGAATACTGAAAATGCTCTGACAAAGATGTTGGGCCAACCAGGGAAACATTCATCACAGTGTAATGGTGGCATTTTAAAGGGCTTTGTAAACGTTTTTGGACGTACTACAGCACTTTCACATAGACTTCTAAACGGTTCTTACTGGAATGAAAGCCTTCAATTGGTGCAGAACCTTTGCACCTATGTTCTTCACACTCACACATCCCATCCACATTGTGTGGTTGGTGCAGTGGGTAACACCACTACTCAGGGTGCCACCTCTACGTATGGGAGACTGGGGTTCGAATCCCAGCCTGGGTGACTGTGCTGTGCTACACCAATAAGAGTCCTTGGGCAAGACTCCTAACACTACACTGGTCTACTTGTAATCATTAACCTTGTAAGTCGCTCTGGATAAGAGCGTCCGCTAAATGCTGTAAATTTACTGAAATGGTTCTTTGTATCATCTATTGAAAGTCTCTTTGAGGAACCAAGGAAGTTCTACTATGGCTATGGCTACTTGTAAAAATGAAGATTTCTGTCTTCATTTATTAGTATTACCTATAAACGTAGTTTCCTAAGAAGAGGTTTGCACCATCTTAAAAGCCAAAGACTCAAAGGTCAAATGATTTCCTAAAGACACCTGTAGAGGAGATAGAGTTACAGTCTTAATGGCTGCTTTGTCAGAAACACCTTGAAACATCCTGCTGATACAGCATGTATGTTTATAGAGGCTACAGCATGCTTCTGGTTTCAATTCAGTTCCTCTAGTCTTTTATCAGCGGTTGGTTTCTGACCACAGAATCACTATTGGCTGTGTATTTTGATTGGTGACCTATTCCCAAGCTAGGGGTGACACTGAGGTGTTTAAAAATGCCAAGCCATGTTAAGGCACCCGATACTACTACATGCCGTACCTCTATTATTGTGCTGAGAATGCCCCACCTCCTAAATAAGTTTTCTTAGCGGAGGTACGGTGGTAGAGGGTGGCTGATAATGCACACACACCACAAGCAGCAGTCACGATAAGTTATTATAAAGCTCATGCATGCTAACACCCTTATGAAACGATGATATATGGCAATGTATTGGAAAATCTAGTGCAATATATTAAATAATATAATGTCATATATGAGACATTATGAGAATATTTTCATACATACATGTGGCAATATACAGTATGTATATATTCTCACATATATAAAACTATATATAGTATCATATATGCAAACACATATGGAGAAATACATATGATGTCTATTACATATAAAATGAAATATATTACAATATATAAGAAAATATATATTATACTACCATACATACAATAAATGAAAAGCGGCAATTCCTTATGTATTATACAATATATTGTAATATATTTATCACCATATGCACTTGTTTCCCATATATGACATTATATTATTTAATATATTGTACTATATTTTCCAATACATTGCCATATATTATCGTTTCATAAGGGCGGTCATGTCACCATGTCATGTGTTTTCATCAGTAGCTTTCGAACAGAGGCTGCAAATAGGTTAATATCTGCTAGCATATGATCTTGGTAATATGGGACAGGCTTTATAGTACTTCAGCAGAGAGAACACAAATGAGCTTTTTTGGATAGCTATTTATATCAGCATATAATGTATCATTGTGTTTTAAGTTTCTTGGTGGTGTACAGACTGACCTTCTAATCTGACTTTCCAAACAATACATTTTTCACAATTGCAGTACATTACAGTCAAAACACATGGAAAGCATTTGCGGGCTGTTAAATTACAGACACCTATTTTTCATTTCTTACAAGCTTGCAACTCTGCTACCTAAACAAAGTGCACCCATCTCTTCTGAAATGGCCAAATTAGGTGTAGATAAGAAGTAGGTGCACCCAATGAACCTGCAACTCGGTGTTATTTTACATTTGATATCCCCCCTTCAAACTTTACCAAGCAACAGTTCAGTGTCATCCAGTCTAGTCTCCTACAGCCTCTATTTATATCCCTGATGTCACACCTTCCAAATGAGCAAGAGTGAGAAAGAGAGAGAGAGAGAGAGAAAGAGGGAGAGGAACTAGCACACAGAAATGGATACAGCAAACACGTGAAGTCAGACTGTGTTAAGAGGACTGGACAGTTGCAATGTGAGTGTGCATCCTGGCCACTGTCCCAGGTGTCAGCGGTGGAGGCCCCATGCATGGAGTGTTCTCTTGTCCACTTAATAACTGCCACAGAGAACACAAGCCTGAGTAACCAAACAGACAAACAAGCTGGAGCCCAGTTCTTATTAATCAACCAGTGCAACGTCAAAATCAGCAAATATATACAGCTCCTTTCACAAGGGAGAAAAAAACACAAAGTGTGTGTGGGTGGGGGTGGGGGGGTGGGGCGACATCAAAAGTGTGTGTGGGATCTGTACGAAAGGGTGTATGTGTGTGTGTGTGTGTGTGTGCTTTGTAAACCTGGCAGAGTGGAGAAGCCTGCCACAGACATCAGCCCCACCATTTGCATATTCACGGCTCAATTTGCACTTGGCTATGCAAATGTATGCAAACAACGTTTCAGAACATTTCAAAAATAGAAACCCGCATTCAAAATGACACTGGGCTTCTTAGTATTCAGCTGCTTCTCAAAAATAAATAAATAAAAAAGAGACTGAAGACAAACTAACAGAAGATAAAAAAAAATGTTTGGTGGAGGATGTGGATGTCGGGCTCTTCATTCACCTCCAAGCGTATTTACTTACTCCACTGCTGTTTTAGCACCAGCCGTTTACTGGAAATCCTAAATAGCTCCTTAAAGAAGTGCTGCAGCCAGGATAATGAGAGGGGAAGAAAAAATAAAGGAGAACATTACATGCCAATATGTGGCGACTGAACAAACATGTCATGGGCCTCCGATATAAACGCTTGTTGTCTATAATACTAGGTTTCAATCGGATTGGTCACAAAGCCATTGGACTATGGCTAAATATCTTTAACAGTTACAATGTTCATTCTGTTCTCTCAGCCTATGAAAGATTCTGCAGTCCTATGGTGGGCCTACAGTTGTAGAGGGAGGCTGGTAATGCATAGTCAATAAATGCATGCTTAGTACAGGCAAACATTTAGTAGCAAAATCAATGGAAAAGTGAAACGATTTAGTAGGAACATTATCTAGTGGTTCATGCAGCTCAAAGTAGCACTGAAGTTGCATGTTCACACAAACAAACAATGTTTAGTAGATAGTCTAGATATATATATATACAGGGGTTGGATAATGAAACTTAAACACCTGGTTTTAGACCACAATCATTTATTAGTATGGTGTAGGGCCTCCTTTTGCGGCCAGTACAGCGTCAGTTCGTCTTGGGAATGACATATACTGCGTCCTGCACAGTGGTCAGAGGGATTTTAAGCCATTCTTCTTGCAGGATAGTGGCCAGGTCACTACGTGATGCTGGTGGAGGTTCGTCCTTCTTGGTGGTATGCTGACATTACCCTGGATACCGTGGCTCTTGATACATCACAAAGACTCGCTGTCTTGGTCACAGATGCACCAGCAAGACGTGCACCAACAATCTGTCCTCTTTTGAACTCTGGTATGTCACCCATAATGTTGTGTGCATTGCAGTATTTTGAGCAGAACTGTGCTCTTACCTGCTAACTGAACCTTCACACTCTGCTCTTACTGGTGCAATGTGCAATTAATGAAGATTGGCCACCAGGCTGGTCCAATTTAGCCATGAGACCTCTGTCACTAAAATGACAGGTGTTTCAGTTTCACTGTCCAACCCCTGTATATATGTACTGTTGTTTTTGAGTCTGCCATTCATCCAAAATAGCTCATTAAAGAAATGACATATTCTGAAGGAAATTGTAACCAGCGAACGTGTTCCTGGTTATTCTTTCTCTCAGATGATTCAAGAATAGAATTATAAATTGCTTACACATAAGGCTGTTTGGGAAAGCAAAATATTCCATTCATGGTACTAGCATGAGTAATATCAGAAGTATTTGAAATTATTGTTTCTTCTCTTGTTATTCTATTTATGCATGTTGAATTGAACTTCAGGGCAGTCTAACTGTCTTCTTTAGGCCTCCTTGTGGCGTAGACACCGACATCTACACTTTGCTCTGAACTAAGCTGTGAAATCTTTTTTTCTGAGTCCTAAAACCAATACATGTTTATATACCTGCCTATTTTGAATTATAGCAATTTAGTCCTGTTCATTCACACTGAAGTTCATCCTAGACTGCTTTTGACAGAGCTCTTGTACATATCAGTCCTAAAAACACACTACTGAACAGAGTCAGCTTAATATTAAAGCTAAATATATACTAGCTGAGTGGCCATGCCTTTGTTTAGGCTCATCATTCATTATCAGCAAATTAGTTGAACCCAGAGGAAAGGATGAGTAGGTTTAACATCATGAGGCATGTGAATAATTTAAGTTTCATGCTCGGCCACGCATGCAATGTAAGCAAGGACAGGCCTTATTGCTGTACTTAAATGACTATAGGTTGTCTGGTTGTGCATGCTTCCGATTCTGATTCTGCCTGTTATGTTAATAGCATGTCTTGCAAGTGAAGTATGTTTTGGAAAACAGTTCGAAAGCAGTTGGAAACGTTTGAGAAGTGTGGCACCGTAGGGCTCAGGAAAGCAGAATGGTCTTATTGGTGTAATGCGTGCCATACCAGCTATGTGGATATTACCCATATTAAGGCATGCACCAGTGACATGGAGGATCTGGGAGACCTGCATTAGGGACAGCCGACATGGTCACAGTAACCCAACAGCCTTGATTTCAGACATTCAGCTAGAAGTAATGCCCTACATAAGTCATCCTGTTAGGGCCAGCACCATAGGCAGACAGCTGCATGATGTAGGACAACATGCATGCAGACCATTACAACGACTGCCCTTAACACCAAGTCAATGTGGCCAAAGTCTTCAATGGAGTCATATAGTTACTCTGTATATGCTTGTCCTTAGTTGAATGACCAACTATGAATTCCAACATGAACAGTTTGTTGTCACACGTCATACATGCAGAAGGCTTGGTATCATGGTGTGGTGTGCTATTTCATATAATGCCAGACCATTTTTGGGACTCATTACAGGCACTTTGGCAGCCCACATTAAATTAACGAGGTCCTACAACCAGAGGCCTTACCTTTTCTGAACGCACACTCCAGGATGCTATTCCAGCAGGACAGTGCTTGTCCACATGCTGTTGTCATCTCATGAACTTGCCTTGACCACACAGATACTATCCCATGGCCATCCACATCAACAGAGCTTCAATGTGTGGGATGTACTGAGAGACACCACTTCTGTACATGTAGCTTAATAAGTATTGCCCATGTCAGATCATTTAATATTCCTGGTAACCTTTATCTTCCTCCCCACTAGCATTGCAATCTAACACTTCCCTCTGGGTGTAACTTTTTTTTTTTGATGATGAGGGTATTACTTGACTTCCTGTCAGCTGTTCTGCATATTTGTTATTGTGTATGGGCAAGAACACATCCTACAGATGGATAGATGCAGATTTAGTCACACAAACTTCCCCTACCATTTTTGTGCTACACTTTGCGTAAACGTGCAAATGTCTGAGGAGCTGCACAAACGATGCAGGACACACAAGACAGCCATCACGCATATGTAAACGCGTAGTTAACAGGAAGACTGGGAAGGGGTTGTGTAAAAATACAAACCCGTACAATCTACAGTGGAAAATATGAGCCCGTTAAGAGAATTTAAAACCTCAGTTGCTGATTTATTGGGCTTTATATTGGTTTAAGTAATGCATTAAATGTGTCAAAAACAGCAGATAGATTCACCATGCTGTCTTACCTTCTACCATGTTGTTGGCATCTAAATGCCGTGCAGCAATTTGTGATTGACATCTTTATCCATTTAAAATGGTATTCAAATAATTTGGATTTTTTTTGGACGTGGGAAACATTGCTTCATTCAGAGTAACAGTAAGACAGCCTGAAGTGGTGTTAACAAAAACCCATACATTTTCAGTTTCCTTTTCATTTCCAAAAAGCGGTAACCTCAGCATGTAGTGAGTACATCAGAGTAAATCCAGAATTCCTTGTTTTTACCTCTGCCTAAAGTGGCGAAGAGTCACAATATGGCCAGAGCTGAAGTGTTTTCTGACCCCTTGTGGCCTTGTCTTCTTCATAAGCTTCCGTGCAGCTCTTCAACACATGGAAGGCCTCCATCGTGGTCGAAGGTTCTCGGGGGTGAAAGTTTACCCAGAGTCTGAATGAATGGATGGGTGGGTGGGCTCAGAGAAATCCACTTTGCCCCCTCCCAAAATCCCATTCATCTCAGGCTAGCAGGCCCGACTAATCTTCTCTGCTGGCATGGCTGTCCGTCTGCGGGGCCACCGCAGGGTCCGGTGCTGGCTCACCGCTGGCCCACTGGAGCTTTATCTCCTCCCCACGCTGCTCAGGATAAACAGCTCCATATGGAGCTCTAATCCCCCAACTCTCTGCCCGCTGTTCAGCGCCTAGCGCCTCTGTTGTTCTTTCTGGGCGTTTTTCTCTCTGCTTCTCCCTCACAGTCTTTCTCTTTTTTGTGATTGTCCAAACGGTTCCAGGTAGATCCATAGAAGTTGCTAACAATTTGTCCTTTAACTTCAAACTTTCAAGCTCCTCATGAATGCTTTGGATTTGTGAAGCAGGTTTTATGCATTTTTTAACGAACCCATAGAGGTAGCCAGAAATCCCAAAACTCCAAGAAACTCCAAACTTTCAAGCTCCTCAGGTACTTGAATCTCTAGCCTTGGAATGCAGTCCTTTGTCTTTATAACACCTGGCGTTTTTAGGCTACCCATAAACTAAAACCTCTGGCCTTGTGTGTATTTCTGCTCAGTTTTTTGGTCTTTTCATACACATGGAAATTTCTTGAAACTGGACCTCTAATGTATTGGCCAATGTAGAAACGAAACACCTGGCCCTGCTGCAGCTTTTTTCCTTCGTAACAAGTGTTTGCTCTGCATTTCTGTTCTTTTCATTCAAAGAGAAGTTGCCAGAAATGTGTCCTCTACTTCAAAATCTCCGGTTTCTCAGGTATGAGAACCTCTGGCCCTAATGTGCTGTTTTCCCTTCATGCCACCTTTTTTGGCCTAATACATTCCTTTGGACTTGTTCTGCAAATTCTCTGTAGTTTCTTTCCTGAGTTTGTCCTCCAGACTTAGTCTTTTCATACCCAGCTTTCTCAGTTCCTTTGACGTTCCTCAGCTGCTAGAATGTTTTGGTCTTAATGTGCACTTATCTTTTCTTAATATCTTATGTTAAGATTTGCTTCCTCAGGTACCTGGGCCTTTGCGCTTAAGTAATGCTGTTCCTCATGTGGTTTTTCATAGTATCCTAGGTA
Source organism: Prochilodus magdalenae (assembly GCA_024036415.1). Lineage (NCBI taxonomy): Eukaryota > Metazoa > Chordata > Actinopteri > Characiformes > Prochilodontidae > Prochilodus > Prochilodus magdalenae. Next base: position 152,197 of record JAMWET010005265.1, read on the forward strand.
AACCTTAATTTCTTAAAACCTCAAATTCATTGTCAAAGCTTGATACTAGAACTTCTGGCCTTTAACTTTATCTGATGAGTAGGTTTAACATCCTGTGGCACGCAAATAATTTAAGTTTTATGCACGGCCATGCATGTGATGTAAGCAAGGACAGGCCTTATTGCTGTACCTGAATGACTATAGGTTCTCCGGTTGTGCATGCTTTCGATTCTCTTGCATCTCTTGTAAGTGAAGTATGTTTTGAAAAAACAGTTTGAAAGCAACTTGAGCAGTTGGAAATGTTTGAGAAATCTTAATTTCTTAAAACCTCAAATTCATTGCCAAAGCTTGTTACTAGAACTTCTGGCCTTTATCTGAATTGTTCTCAGAAGTGTCCTCTAACTCCAAATTATTAGGTTACTCAGGTAGTAGATCCTCTGGGCTTGATATGCTTTTATTCCTATAAGATTGTTTCCCATAAATGTTCAGGAGACCTGTTTGTTAACACTGTATATGGCACTGTATCCTGAGCATGTTCTTATTTAATTATATTCAGATTATTCTCTCTGTTTTTCAGCTTTTAAAAGCTTTTTAATGGGAAACTCTTTTCCTCATTTCTTTATCTCTTTCTTCATTAATGGCCAAACTCTCTTACAGACCGCAGAATCGTGGACGGAATATGATCCTGAAACTGAAGCTACGTTTGTGTTAGCATCAACTGTCCACAAACTGCTTTGTTGAAAGAACAGGTATAGCACTAATGATTCTTTCACCCTTTAGATCATACCTCCGTCTGAGTGTTGTTAGGCTCTAGGTTGTTTTTAATATTGGACGACATTATACTGTTCCTCAGTTTCCTCTGTTTCAAGAAGCCTGCAGAAGCTTGTTAAAACACGCCACACATGACTGTGAGTGCTGTCTGGTACATGGTGTTAATTTTACGACGTGGACCCTGCAGTAAAAAGCAAAGCCCTGGATAATGATCTAGCCGTAGCGCTAAGCTAAGAAACCGCCAAAGAGCAAGAGTTCCAACATTAGTGACAGCCTTAATCAGTCTTTATGAGGAAACCCAGCAGAGTCCCACTCTAAAACCCTTATTTCTGTTCGTCTCTTACAAAGGAAAAGCATTGACCCCACTGACTGTTCATAACTACAAATATGGTTGGAGCTGTTTTTGGCTGGGTACTCCACATGAGTGTCGTTAATGAACAAGCAACAGAAAATAAGCTGCGTGCTTAATGTCTAGGCTCTTTTTGGTTATGACCCTGTATTAGAGTTATTAAAGCAGAGGGGCTTTTAGCAATCGAAAAGTTGCTGTAGGTAGGATTCCAGAAGACGGCAAGAAAACAGGGGGCACAGGTCGCAAAGTGCCCACTGGCTCTTTAAGTTGGGTTTTAAATGATCAAAATTTCATGCTCGGCTGCTATTGGCAGTGTAATGTTACGCTTTAAGAGCTGCCTAATGGTAGCCATGTGTGGACTTTGCTGGGGGGGGAGGAGGGTGTGTTTTAGGACTGGCGGAGTTGAGAGAGGTCTTGAGAATGGAAAGCCAGTGCAGCAAAGTGATGTGTGTGAGTGTGCGTGTGTTGATGCAAGGTGGGCTTGGAGAAGCCCAAATGGGGGAGAGAAAGCGAGGGAGCATGGAGAACTCTCGCAGAGGCTTGGAAAAGGCCAACCATATGAGATTACAGCATACCTCAGAAATGCGCTGGTCGGGGAAAGTTTGTGTATTTTAGGACGCGCTCCAAATTTTCCACCGACAAATTTTCTTCTTTTTTTCTGGGTTGTGCTGTTCGTGCTTGCTCCATTTCGTTCTCACCTCTTTTCCTCTCTCACTCTTTCCCTCTGTCTTTCTCTTACTCTTTTCTTCTCTCACTCTTTTCCTCTGTTTTTCTCTCACTCTTTTCTTCTCTTACTCCTTTTAAGTCGTTTATTTCTGTCTCTCTCTCTCTTTCTCTCTCTATTTCACTCCCTTGATCACTCTCTCTTACTCTTTGCTTCTTTTCTCTTTTTAATTCTCTCATTTATTCATTTACTCTTTAACATACTGTCTTTTAATCTCCTTCCTGTTTTCTTTCTGTCCCGCACTCACTTTAATTTACTTGTTTCTTTTCCTCCCTTGTTGACTCTTCCCTCTTTCTTTTTCTCTCGATCTTTTATACTCACTTTCACTTTTCTTTCTCTCTGTCTCTCTCTCTCACACATTATCATGCTCTCTCCCATCTGATTGCCTTCTCTTCCTGCTCTCTCCTTCTTCTCAATTTCTTTTACTCTCAGTCTATATTCCCTTTTCCCACTCTTATTTTCTTGCTCTCTCCCTCTTTCTCTCTTATCCTCTTTTTATCTCTCTCTCTCACTTTCTTACTCTTGCTCTTTTACTCTGTTTATTTCTCTTTACCAGTCTTTATTCCTCCTGCTGTTTACCTTTATTTCTGTCTTTTTTCATTCTCCAGTGTGCTTAATTTCTTCCCTCATTCCATCTTCCTTTCCTTTTCTTATATTCCTTTTTTTTCCTTTTCACACTTACTTTCCCTGATTCACCCACTCCCAATCCTCCTGTTGTTGTCTCTTGTCTCTCTGTTTGCCCCTCTGTTATCTTCTCTTTTTATTTTATTTATCTTTCTTAGACATTCACTCATTTTCTCTTTTCTTTCACTCTTTCTTATTTGCTCACGCTCTCTTATTCCCTAGCTCTCTCTTTTTCTATCTCTGACTCTCTGTCTTTTTTTATTCAATCTCTGCCCCTCTTGCTATCCTTACCTCAAACTCTTTCTCTCTCGCTTTTTCTTTTCCCTTCCTTTTCATTGCCTCTTTCTTAGGTTCCTACTCATTTTTCTCTCTCTTGCTCCTTTTCACTCCCTTTTTCTTTCCCTTACTCTCTTTACCCTTCCTCTCTTTCTTTCTCTCTCTATATCTTTTGCTGTCTCTTGCTGTGTTTCATTCCTTCCCCTCTGTCCCTATTATTTTCTGTCTTACCTTCCCTGTTTTATCCCTTCATGGCTTGGGCTAATTGCTCAGCAGATAATTTCACTCTCACTAACTCCCCCCTGTCCCTCAGTTTTGCTCACCCCTGCTCTCTAAATACACAGTGATGGTGTGTATACTATTGTATGCAGGGGATGACATGTATGTGTATTTATTACGGCACACGTGTCCATGTTTCCTATGGTATTTCTAAAAGAAAAGGAATGGCAGAATGGTGAAGAATGATAAAAGAGAGAGTTTTTAGTTAAGCAGGTGAGAGTTTCTGTTGACAGCAGTAGCCTTGTCAAAGTAGAAATACAAATATGAAGGTACTTAACCCTGGACTAGGATTTCATTAAAAATCTCAAGGATAACTTTTTATAATTCATTGAGCCCTCAGCTGAGTCTGTGGTCCATGAGTACCCAGCATTCCTTCAAAACTAAAGGCTCACTTGTTTGCCAGTCTGTCAAAAAATGAATTAGCTATATCAGTGCTATGAGTTTTCCTTTAGCATTATACAGAATGTACCTTTACACATTCAGTCTCAGAACAATAGTGATACAATTAGTGTGTGTCATACGGTGGCCAAGAAGGGTCAAGCTAATTAAATTCAGAAAACAAAATTACAAAAGTAAAATCAAATTTACAGCACTTGAAACACTTTTACCAGTACCGAAACCGTTTTGCAAACTGATGAAGAGGGTAGGTCTAACACACAGGAAGTACTTCTTGTCAATCAAACAAGTGGTAAAGTCAGTGGAATTTGGGACGGTGACAAGACTAAAGCATGTTTTGTCCATTTTGGCCAGCTGGCACACTTTTGTTTTTCCATGACCTCTTCTTCCGTCTGCTCTTTTAAAAAATCTAAAGACCTTCCACAGGAAAAACAGAAGCGTGCCAGCTGGCTAAAATGTGTGCCATTTTTGGTGTTCTGACGCATGGAGGTCTGAAAGTGTGTGCTACTGCTGAACCTTGGTCTCCACTAGAGTGGACATAATCAGAACTTGTAAACTAGCTAGGTTAGATAGAGTTAGTATTGGTAGCAGTACCTGGTATCCAGCAAGAATTAAGAATCGGGTATCGGAAACACATTATAGTGCTGGTACACCCATAGGAATAGTGTTTGTGTTCATGTCTAAAGTCTTCAATGCTCAAGACTTCAACATTACAAGCAACTCAACCAAACCCATATTTCTTTTCTTTCTTTTTTTTTTATATTAGAACAATATGTTTTTGTACATGGGCAGAAGTGAACTCTTTATGAGCTCCCACCCTATTGAGGCTTACAGCGTACAGATAAATCAAATGACATAACTGACATGGCATGCGCTACATGATGCAGGGATTAGACAGAATACGACTTAGCCACTGTTGTATCAGAAACAGCCAACCACACCCATGGAACATGCATTTCAGACAAATTTAGAAGAGATTTACACACAGTTCTAATATTTACTGTACTATTATTTTAGTATGTGCTTTATTTTAGTCACTTCCCTTGACATACACATATGTCTAAATGGACTACAGTGGACTGGATGATATAGTGCAGCTTATATTTCTTTCAGTGTGTGACTGTACTACACCTGCTTTACTCTTCCCAAATCTACATGTGTGCCTAATAGCGCATTGAAGAACATAGGTACTCAGTGGTATGGAAACATGCTACCAAATTGCTTGTGGCAGCATTTGTAATGCTGGGCTGCTATCGTGGAACACTGGTTTAACGTAACAAGAAACAGTTTTTGCTAACTCGTTTGTAATTTGTGTTTTTAATTATTAGCTGCATTTACAAATATACATATCCATTTTAATAGTCACCAAGCGGTGCTATGATTTTTTGAGTTTCTATTCAGTTATTTGTATGTAATGTTTCTGCTTGTATGAAATGTCATTTAACAAAAACAAATGTCCATGTAAAAAGATGCACAAGCCCACCATTCTTAGATTAAACATTTTGGAGATGGAACAGTGTCAGTATTTTAAGAACTGCATGATGAGTTACTACACAAAAATAACTATAATAATAAACATATAATAAGATTCAATATGGAAAATTTAAAAAGGCTTTTTATTTAGTTGTTCTTGAAAAAAGTTTGAAAGAGAAAAGCAATGAATAGACACTAGTGTAGTAGTGATGCAAAACAGGACAGTAGGCAGGAAGCTACACTCAGAAGGTGATAAATTTACACCCCCATCTAACATTCTGCATTTTCCTATAAGGAACACTGATGCGTCTGCACCATGACTCATTTGGCAGCAGAGCTAAATGATTTAAGGGGACATCACTACTTACAAGTGTGTAGATGTACTGTCAGTGAACCCTTTGGTTTGACAGGGGTAAACCGTAAATTTGTGTTACATAGCTCTTAACAAAGAAAAAAATGCGTCTTAAGAACGTGAAGCAGGTCGTCTACATTGTTAGTAGGGTAAAGCAATCCTTCGCCATTGCATTCCAGTTCGTTCCATATATTAGGGCAGTAGCACAAAACATTCACAGTTCCTTTCAATGTGGGACCAGCAGAGATCTGACCCCTCTCCACCCATCTGAAAAGCCACTTATGTATCTACCCCCGGGCTTTGTACCTGCTTTAGCCTCATCGCTATACCCTCTGTCTTCTTCCACTTCCAAACTTATCAGCTTTTAAAGGCATCTATTTCCACCACCCTCCTATCTCCCGTCAGTAGCGACCTGCGTGACGCGATGCCTCCGTGCTACAAATCCCATTACTTTTATCCTTTGCTAATACCAGGGCCACCGCCATGGTGCTGTCAAGGCCGATGGCACAAACTATTTGCCTTTCCACAGCCTTCATTTTCTTTCCCCCATCGCCCACAGGGGCTGGAGAGAAAAGAGGAGGGAGGGAATTGAGAGAACAGGTTTGAGATTGAGGACTGACCAGGGAAATTCTTGAGATTTTTATTATTGGCAAAGGTGTGCTACTTTAGAGGTGAAGTGGTGTGGTCTGTTCCTATGAATGAGGTACCAGAAAGTAAACCTAGTCATTCTATTATTGTCATGTGTGACTCCTGGAGCATCCTTGAGGATAACATGGTGTAAGTATGTGAGATACTTCAAGATACTTCAAGTGCATTGAGAATTTTAATGTCTGTGATGCAAATGGAGGTTCAATTGATACGTCACCATATGTACAGTATATATACATATATATATATATATATATATATACATATATATATATATGATCAGGGAATCAATTGAACTTCCCTCCCCTCAGGATGATGGATCAATTCAAATTCCTATGTATATGTATATATATACATATATAGGCAAATGGAGGTTCAATTGATACTTCACCATATATTTACATTTAAGGCATTTAGCAGACGCTCTTATCCAGAGCGACTTACAGCAGTGCTTAGTGTTCCATTGGATAATATTCCAGCTAGTAAAGAAAGTTTAGAGTCCAAAACTCACCACGAGCTCAGACACTGCCCGAACAGGGGCCAGTGCTGGTACCTAGAGATTAATACACAGATATAGAGCAAGTAAACCATTACCTGGCAACCCCAACCCAGTGCTCATTCCTATATAGGACAAAATATCATTATAAGTGCAATACAATACACACAATTTACACCACTACTAGAGCTCACTCACTTAAGTGCAATACGAAGAGATGGGTCTTGAGTCTGCGTTTGAAGACCGCGAGAGACTCCGCTGTTCTGACGCTCAGTGGGAGTTCATTCCACCATCTGGGAGCCAGGACAGGGAAGTATCATATATATGGTGAAGTATCAATTGAACCTCCATTTGCGTATATATATACAGACATGTATATGTATATATATACATATTTATATGATCAGGGAATCAATTGAACTTCCCTCTCTTAGGATGATGGATCAATTCCAATTGCTAGTTACAAAAGCTACTAATGAGTGGAGCAAAATATGGCTAAGAAAATATCAGTAAGGGCACAAGAAACAGCAATACCCCATTAGCAGTGTTAAATAGACAAATAATAATACTTTAAAATATGTGCTTTTCAGCAGTGACAAATAGTAAATATTAAGAAAATGATAACCTTAATTGAAATCAAATAAAAAAACAATTAAAGCTGAAAACAGCCAAAGCTAATAACAGATAAACCAAAAATAAAGAATAATCAACTAAAGCAATTACAAATAGAGCAAAAATAATCACAAAATATAAAAGCCCTAGGAAAAACACTAACTCTGTTGCATTTATCATTTGAGAGTTATGTGGTGACTTGGATAATAAATATACAACTATAATAAAAATTGGAATATAGAATTTCCTGTATTATAACTACATTAAATTGAAATTTACATGGAGTAATGTGTAATGCATAAATAAATAATCTGGTATTGCAGCTGGTGTCACACAATCATTACTAACGTGGAAATGATCCATTACACTGAGAGTCTTACTTGGACTGATGTATTCTGTAGTGTAGTGGCCTTCAAGAGCATGTAAAGTTACTGAGACAACAATGGTCTCTCTCTTTCTCTCTCTCTTTCTAACGCATACACACACACACACACACACACACATACACACACACACACACCAAAATCTGTTATGTTTGGTCCAGGCCCCTCCTGCTTTGACCCTTGTGACCCCTCTGGATTCTTCAGAACCGTGACTGGCAGCTCATGCAAATAGCGTATAGCCATTGAATGCCAGTCAGATTCACAGTGTGTCTTACCCACAATGCCCTTGGCTCCTCCCCGTCAATAAGCAGTGAGTCAGCTGCAATGGGGGCTCACAATGACCTCTCCCCTTTCCAAAGGTTTAGGTTTCAAGGGAGGCACACTCCAGACTTCTGCAGCCTGGCTTTGGAATGTAAAGCATGTCGACACTTTTTTGGCAGCCTCTCCATCTATCTTTCGTCTGGTCCCATAAACACTGTAGTATTTGGCAAAGAACTCGGTTGAGGTAAATATTTGGGCCAACTTTATGAAAAGTTTAGGTGGCCAGTCTGATTAATTATCATGGGTGTCTATTAATGTGATACTGGAAAAGAAACTTAATATTGTTGCTCTGTGTGAATGAATGTAGTATCAGAGTTGATTGGATGCATGTGTGACCATTGTATGCAAGCCTTTCTGTAATCTGTGGTTATCAAATACAGGAAGGGTAACCTTACCCCAACAATCAGCTCGACCTTCAACTACAGTATTGAGAAACTGATTCACTAGAAACACATTCTATTTAGAACAGCATGTTCTACATACTGTACATACAAAGAGGGGGATAGTGTTTATTGTCTGTACATAAACTAGACAAAAGTCCCTCCCCCCCAACATGCATCCCCTGAAGAAGGAGCACAACAGGACACAATGTAGAAATAATCTGGCAACCACAGGGATGACAGGCTGCACCATTAAGACAGGTATATCATTTGATTAACTTGTTTAGAAGGACAGAGTGAAGCATAGCACAGCATCAGAGAAAGACATGACCAAAAGAAACACTTGCCTTTTCAGTCTTTGCATATAAAACCTCCAGCTAAGCTAACCTAACTTGGGTAAGTGTGGGTTAACTTCTATATTGCATATACGGTGTTTCAATTTTTATCAGCCATTTTATCAGTTATATTATAATATGTATAGGATTTCATTTTTTTTCATCACTATGCTTTAATAGTTGCATGAAAAAAAGAGCTTCATGTAAATGGACCAATTAGACTCTACAGAATGGTGGATTAAGGGGGTTAGCTTCTCTCATATATTTAAAAAGTGAACTGAAATGGCCGTCAATTCTTTAATTCAGCTTCATACATCTAATAGTTCTATATGCACGCATGTTACCCAATAAAGCTCAGCTACAGTATAAATCCAGTGGCACTCCAAAAAGTGGATGATTAGACCTGGTCAAAGGTCTGAGTTAGGAAGCCTCTATAGCACCAAATATCATTATCATAGTCATATGGCAGAGGCCACCAGCCATGTGCCTCAAAATCTAACTATGCACCACACCTGATCCAGCTACAGATTTTCAGACGTATCTTATTAGCTGGATCCGATGTGTGAGACTTTGTTTCGAGGTTAGACCTGGCAACCGGAGTAGATTGGGTGAACATGAGGCCATGAACTGGTGCTGCCATCCAGGTTTCCAGGTGATGTGATAGGTTAGTGTCACAGGTAGTGAACCAGAAGCCTTCTGAACCACTTAAAGCACTCTGAACTGCATCAAAAGATCAGGAACCAGATCAGGAACCAGAGGCTTTAGATCTGAATCAGACTGTGTGGGATTGGACCACCATAGCAGAGCTGCTAGGAGACACAAGCCTGCTACTGACAAGACTAGAACAGCAGTTCCCAATGACAGTAAAACTGACTCCACATAGTCACGAAATCAACAATCAGAAACACGTTTGACAAGGAGACGTTTCTAAGTAACAAAACTCTCTTTCCTGACACTCCAGCTTGAGCTTTGGTGCTGGAACTCTCAGCAGACATTGAGTTGCTGCACATCATAGGACTGCAATACTGTGCCTGATGAGGCACTGGCACTGTGTCAGTGTCAGCAACTGCTGGCACAAACCGTAGCTGCAAACGCTATGGGAACAGAGTCAGGAACCACAGCAGAAGCTGGACACAGACAGAGGGAGGAGCACAGAGTAGACAAAGTCTTGTAGCATGCTTTGACTGGAACTGCATCCAAGACTGGAGAATTGATTGGGGAAACCACAGCAGAGGCCTTTGTTAGGGAATAAAGACCGAGGGGAAAATGTTTCAAAGATGCAGGCAGAGGTACTGGAGCAACCATGGCCACAGGCAGAGTGATGTGCAGTGGCTTACCCACCATGCTTCCAGGGCTGGCTATTGGATGTGGAAAAGGACAGCTTCATCCTGGTTTCTCGTTAGTATAGCATGCCAAATTAAGCTAGCCTGCTTTATAGTTTAAACAGTGAGTCTAAACCTTTGCCACCAGCTTACTTTAAAACATTTATGGCATTTAGCTGACGCTCTTACCCAGAGCAACTTACACGGTTAATTATATTACAGGTAGGCCAATGTAGTGTTAGGAGTCTTGCCCAAGGACTCTTATTAGTGTAGCACAGCATAGTCACCTATTTGAACCCCAGTCTCCCACATGTAGAGATGGCACTCGGGGAAGTGGTGTTACTCGCTGAGCTACACTAACCACTCTGAGGGCATCAAAGACACATAGCGGGTTCAGCAAGACCATCCGGTCTTGGAAAGAAAACCTACAGCTACAACGATCCTTTGTGAATAAGATTGGACACCTCTGCTTTAAAATATATTCTGTACAGTTCTAAAAATATGATCTGGAACCAAAGAGTTAGAAAAATGACATGAAAAATGATATGTCCCTGATATCTTTGGATTACTTTGGATTACATGTCTTTTTAAAGTCACATAATAAAAAACTAAATTATAAATGATAGGTTACATAATGGTCTATTTATATATAGGTAATCAGGTAACAAGTCAAGTCAAAGAAGGCAAGCGTAGTTTGCTTTTTTTTAAATTCATCATTGTGAAATCATCTCGTACAGTACTGTTTTATTCCTACAATGCACTGTTCCAACATCTCCCAGAGCTACTTTATGTTTTAGTGTAGTAGGGATGTAGCTATGTCCATACAGCACTACTCTACCGACCTCAGTAGTGTGCCACAGGGATGGTGGGGCTGTGAGGTGTGCAAGGGTATTTGTAGATTGAGAGGAGGTGGTACAGAGCAGTGTATGTCTAGTTCGATATGTAGAAAATGGGTCACAAAGCAGATTGTTAATGACAGGCAAAAAATAATTACGGTTTGTGTGAGGGAAGAAGCTGAATTGTCAGATGTATCAAAAGATTCGGTCATACCAGCCTGCTAGCAATGGCAAACATTTCAATCTACTCGTAATTCCCATCAGAATTGTGCCAGGGAAGGTACTCACCAAATCTGGCTCAACTGCGTAATACTTTGATGCAAGAGTGGCTGAGCATTGATGTCACCTACATACAAAAACCTGTCCAGTCCATAACCAATCAAATCACTGCTATTCGCCCTTGTGGAGGTGCTGCACACAACTAGGTACTTTCAATTACAGTCTGGTGAGCTCAGTTGCCAATTAAGGTAATATGTATTTGCTAATACAGTATAGTGATTTAATAATGCAGAACTGCAATATAATTTTAAGCCACTTTTTAAATAATAACTAGGAATTTAACAATACATCATAGTGTAGGAAACTGCTTTACAACATATCATAATATAACCTTGTACTGTGACCAGCATGTTAGATGCAGATAGTGTGTTAGCAGGAACAACAAATTAGCTTAGCTTAGCACTTTCACTTAACATTCAAAAATGTATGTGAGGTACATTTTCAGCAACTCATAATATCATTTCCTGTATATCTGTATATTATACATGTTTATATTTTAGTAAATACTTATAGGTACATTACATTTAATCAGATTATCAGTTCTGTTTTTAGGGCAGTCCCTTTACACTCACACAAATACCCACCTCTCTATATCACTTCTGCTACTTGGAAAGGATTATCTGCTCATGGGGACCAAGTACTGAAATGACTGGAAACACCTCAACATACATTCTACATAAAATAAAATATTTTACAAACAAAGAAATAAAGGAAATTGAGTGTTTTCAACCTTTCAGCTTCAGAGAGAGAGAGAGAGAGAGAGAGAGAGAGAGAGAGAGAGAGAGAGAGAGAGAGAGAGAGAGAGAGAGAGAGAGAGAGAGAGAGAGAGAGAGAGAGAGAGAGAGAGATCATCCCTGATCAGTACTGATACCCAAACCTGAAATACCTAGCCCTCTTTAAAAGCCATTGTTAAATGGTAAATGCACTAAAACCGCCTCCTTTGCGAGATGTTGGCTTTACTGTGGTGTAGCTACCCCATAACTCCCCCATAACCCCATTGCAGGCCCATAAGGTGCAGCGTGTCCCTTTATGGCCATGTTCCCTAGTGGATTTTGCAAACACACTCTCCTCTTTTTCTCTTCTATTATTCCTTTTGTTCTTCTACCTTTTGTTCTTTTTTCTGCTCCCCCCCCACCCCCCCCGCACCCTCTTTAATTACAACCTCTGCTCTTTGAACACTTGCTTTCTCTCTGTCTTGCTGTCTCTCCTCTCTCTCTCTCCCTCTCTCTCTCTCTCTTTCTCTCTCTCTCTCTCTCTCTCTCATTCTCTTTCTTTCTCTCTGTATCTTGCTATCTCTCTCTTTAACGCTCTCTCTCTCTCTGCCATGTAGTTTCAGTGACAAGGCTTTGCATGGACCTTGCTGCTGCGTGTCCATTTGAGGGCAAAAAAAGAGAAGGCACATAGAAAGAGAGAGAGGGGAAAAAGAAAAATGAAGAAAAGCACTGGCACTTCAGCTACACTCAGTCTTCCCTGCCCAAAGCTTACTCCTTCATGTGTTTCCAGACTCATAGTGGCAGGCAAACCCTCACCGGTGGGTGTCTGCTTGGACAGCAGAGGGGAAAATATGATAAACAGTTACAGGGTGCTAGTGGAATCCTTGGGTGTGTGATTTTGTGTGGAAGTGGGAGAGCCTATTGTGGTGGGCTGAGTTCCTGATGAATTTCTGTTGAAACAATACAAAGCCAAAGCGTAATCACTTACAGGTGCTAGTTAATGCTTGCTAGCCAACAAATGCTAGCAAAAGCTACACTACATTCACTAGCTAGCTAGCATACAACTACAAAATGATATCTACATCTCAAAGTTCAGTACACTTTGAATACTATAAGGTAAACTATTTTTTACTTTTACTTTGGATATTCATTCCTTATTTTAAAAAATCATATTATAGAAATATCATTTTGAAAGTTCAAAACAAAATGTGCATTCCCCAGTAAGTGCTAAACTGTTAAACCCGAATTTATGGAAACTGTTTTGAATGAAAATGCTTTAGTGATGTCATGTTTCTATGCTAAAGCTACAGCAGTTTAGCCCCGCCCATTCACACCCAAGTTATAATGTGTGTTTTAGCTTTTTGAATAGGGTGCAATACAGGGCTTCCAGTCTGAGCATTAATAGCTGTATTTGCAAACATATCAGTCATAAATCCACAAAACATATTTTTTATATTGATTTTAATTTCATACGAATAAAGAGAAGTGGGAATATGGATATGTTTATTACAAAAATGTAAAAAGTTGACATTTTTTATAGGATTTAGGCTCTAGGTTATTTTTCCTTTATACATTTTTAATTCCAGACTAATCAGACATTTATTCCTCAACCTTAGAAAACACCAAACGCTCCTTTCTTTTGCTGTCTTGTTATCTGGTGTTGAGGAGGACGGGTTCCCCTTTTGAGCCTTGGTTCCTCTCGAGGTTTCTTCCTTTTTAACTAAGGGAGTTTTTCTTGCCTGTCGCCCTTGGGTTGCTCATTGGGGGCTTGGACACTAGATTTTTGTAAAGCTGCTTTGTGACAACATCTGTTGTAAAAAACGCTATATAAATAAATGTTGACTTGACGGTTGATATCAGTAGGCAAAGACAAAAGTCTGGTATTGTGACCAGTGTCCAAAATTCCCTCTGATATTTGAAGGTTCAGTGTTGTCATTGGCTGGCTGCTCACTCGCCATAATGGCACTTCAGTAGCAACGAGATATTTATTTTTACAATCCTTTTGGAAATGGTGCTTTTTAGTATGGTACTGCACTTTTCCACACAGTTACTGAGACTGAGACCCATCATCTTTGCTTTGAAGTAATAATTCACTCTTCCCAGCAAACTCTTGGAAGAACTGATTTTTTTTAAAGACTACGGCATCTTGCAAAGAGGTATGCTGAAAGGCCAATTTGGTGGGGCATTTTTGTACTCTGAGGCAGACCAGTACTCTCAGAATGTGAGTAAAGCAGCCTTAACAGCAAAACATCAGAATAAGATTTTCAGGGACATCAGGGTGTTCTTTTAGTGATTATCCAGGGGGTCTAAAAATTCAATTAGGTCCTGGGCCTGCTGGGAACCTCTGAATTTTGCTTCTTATTTGTATCAACTCCAGCTGACTACAAGATACTAAAATTGTTTATGCCCAAAACTGGTTGCCAGGTTTTATCATTTACGGCATTTAGCTGACGCTCTTATCCAGAGCGACTTACAAGGTTAATCATATTACAGGTAGGCCAGTGTAGTGTTAGGAGTCTTGCCCAAGGACTCTTATTAGTGTAGCACAGCATAGTCACCCATACCGGGATTTGAACCCCAGTCTCTCACATGTAGAGATGGCACTCTGGGTAGTGGTGTTACCCGCTGAGCTAGACCAACCACCAATATCAGTTATACAAACAAATTTAACACACTTTCTACATTTTCACCTGTTTTGATAAAAGCAGGGATGCTCTGCTTGCTTAATTGTTGAAGGGTTTATGGTGGAAACGGTGTAATTTTCCTTTCTGTGATTTTAAACAGCATGTGCCATGAAAACGAAATATGAATTTTCTGCTTCCACAAATTATTATTGCAAGCTTTCTTTGAAAACATCAACTTGTTCTGTTTGTGTCAGCGTAAAGCATGTCTGATCTACCATTGTGCAGACAGCAATCCGTATGTTGAGACAAATCAATCAGCTCCAGATTAAAGTGGAAGGTTTTTATAAATATTAAAAAGCAAAAGCTTAATGTCCTTTCAGCCTAAAAACGGAAGTGTGCAGACGCGCACATGCGAACAAGTTTTCAAAGTTTCCAAAACCCACGTCATTCTCTCTCTCTCTCTCTTCTCTCAGCCAGCAGCGTGCAGCCATGTTCATTCAACACACATCACCAGATAATTTTTGTTTTAATAGAATCGCTTAAAACAATTAATTACTATCTGCTCTAGCCCCCCTCCCGTCCCCTCTCCTTGTTGGGAGGAGAAGCGAGCGGCAATAAAGTGGCGTTTATTGGACGATTTTCTGAAGGCCTGTTGGTTATTAACATGTAAATTAAATCATCACAGCTGTTCCATTTTCAATCAAGCAGAGTCGGAGGGAAAGCGAGAGCCGTGCGTTGAACCTCAGCGCTCTGATTCTATTCTGCCCACCTTCATTAGAGATTGGGCGACCTGCCCCCTCCTCCCCATTCCTGCTCCACCACAACAACACTCACTCATACCTCACTTATCTCACTTGACTATCTTTTCTATCTACATAATGTCCATAAAACTAATTCTGTGCTTGTGTAGTCATATACTACATGTGGAAGGGTATGCTGGACTTGTGGGTGGGCAATATGACAAAATCACATTGCAAAATGCTTTTCTGAATATGTCATTGGTGTGTTTCACACTTCGGCATCTGTGATGGAGGAGCACCTATGATTTTAATTTCATTCTCATAATTTCTTCTATTACTGTTAAGGTTTATCAGCTGTCTGTAAGACACGTTGAGCTGCTATTAGTAGGAGAAGTGTTCTATAAATAAGGATATTATTATTATTATTATTATTATTATTATTATTATTATTATAAGTAGTAGTATTTCTACAACACCAATCAACTGCATCATAAAAATAAAGATGCCCAAAAATAAAAACGAATACCATATACACAAACATATATAGTCAACTGTCAGGAATCAACTAACAGAAATGAAACTTGATGGGTTACGTTTCACACTCAGCTGCACATGTTACATTAGCTAGGACTGAATCTGACTGACCTAACAACCACGACTGCAGGCATTCAACAAGCAGTGAAGCCTTCCATGAGTCACGGTGTTAGTGCCAGCTCCATTGGCAGACGGGTGCATGAAGAAGGACTACATGCATTGCAGGGCAGCTGTTGTAACGGTCACGCAGACTGTTATGACTATTGCCCTTAACACCATGTCAATGTCGCCTAAGACTGCAATGGGGGTCGTGTCAGTGGGTGAGTCCTGCTGTTGTCTTTGTGGAGAGTATCAATGAATCTATGTGTGGAGGCACAGTGGTCAGCGCCCAGATGATTAGTATGTTGTCCAGCATCACATGTCCAGAAGAGCTGGTGTCAATCCCACAGCCAAATCGGAGAATATTCAAGCTGCATGAGATGCATTATCACAGGACGTCAATAGGAACCTATACAACTCCATACCAAGATGCCTCACATGCATGAGCATGCATGGCTGTCTGACGCCAAACTGAGAGACACTAACTTCTTTATGTGTAACTCGTTTAATATTGCCCATATCAGCCTAATTTTTTTTATCATGTATTGTTCCGGTAACCTTTACCTTCCATCTGAATAGCACCGCAATCCAACACTTCCATCTTTTTAAATAAAGTTGTGGGCAAAAGGTTTTAGAACTTTTAAAGTTTAGTTTGGCAATTAATCAAATACATTTTATTTGGATGCAGTGACAAATGTTTTACATAAAAAAGGTATTGTTGAATAATCCGGTGCACAGTAAATCATATATTTATTAAAATAATATTTTGGGACATATTATAAATATTATATATATAAATCGTCGCTGTCCAATGAAAGACAGGTATCTCCAAAACGACAACTTTACAGGAGTGGCCAAAAACCTAGAGTAGTTTGAATGCAAGTCAATGGAACCAGACTTTTTATCCAAGCAGTTTTGAGCAATTTCTGTTTTTCCATTCCTCATAGAATTTTCACACAGCATAACTGGGAAGTGCTAAGTTCAAACAATGCATAAAAGTCAAAATCGACAAAAATTGAGATACATGTTTTACATTGTACAGCGACAAAATATTATAATATTTGTGTCAGTGACACAGTTGACAAACTCCAGAAACTTAAATATCTTTATACACGTGCATTTTGAATATGTCTTCATGTTACTTACTGTCTTTATAATTAAGCAGGCAGTTGTTCCGTGCTCTTTAAGTACTGATGACAGTAATGGTGTAATGTCACATGATGTTGATGATGATGATAATATTGTCATACAGCTCACTCTTACTTACTTATTGGGACATTATATTGTGACCATATCATTTTTGCACATCCTTATTTTGTTGGCCAACATTTTGGGTGTCAATTTCAGGCATGCGCTCCCCCTCTCCGTTTCTGCTATGTTCATCTTTTGAGAAGTTAGAGAAGAAAAGACATTGTCTGGTTTGTAGTTGAAAGCATCACCCAGACAATTCTGCCGATGCTCCTAACTCTGAAATAAAGATACCAAAGCCTCTTCAGATCATTTTAGTGAACGTTGCATCGTGATTGCTGAAGTGGTGCTCAAAAACATGCACCTTTTTTTGCAAGCCAGCAATCTTTCATGGCGAATCCCCCCGAGACCCAGCCATTTCCAGAGGGTCAAAGACTGGCCATCACTGCATGGATCTATTAGGGCTCGGGGAAATGGAGGTAGCTCCAGAGTGCCCATAACTCACCCCAATTGTTGAAAACGTAGGAGAATGATGGACTTTGCCAACGATCACATTTTTCCACACATGTATATATGGCAAAAGCTCTGGGAATGGCTGATTTTATAAATGAAGTACATTTAAAAGTGAAGGGCCGGGAACATTCGTGCCTTGATGAGATATCTGTAGGCTCTTTTAAAAAGGTTAACGTTTCCCCGCTGAATCTGTTAATGGTTTCAGTTTGACAATGGCTTGAGGAGAGGTGGTGACGAAGACGCTTAAGTTAAATCCTTGTCTCATAAATTGTACATCCCCATTCATTACATTATTATCCCTACTGCCCAGTGTCCGCATTTTTCAACACTAAAAGTACAGGTAATGGGTGATATTTCTCATATCTCTGCATTTTGCCCCAAGATTTGGATACGCCTTGATTGATTTTTCATCTACCGTATAATCCCTGTATTAAAACCTACAAAGAAAAGGAGCTGGATCTTTAAGCAATATTCAGCATGAATTTCAAACCGTCCACTTTAGTGCCGTACAGTGAGCTGTAGGGGAGAGCAGGGCATATACTAACAAAGGGTAAACTTCTTATGTACTTGAACAAATAGAACATGCTGTTAATAAACTTAATTGTTGTCTCCATGTTCTCTCTGCAGATATTTCTCAAGATTCACCCTGAAGAGCTGCTCAGTTAGTGAGTCGTGTGTATAATTTACAGAATTCACACCATATATTATTTTAATAACACTGTTGAAGCATGTAAACAACTTACAGCGAGAGCTAGCCCGGCTGAAGTACTGCATCCTCATTTCGTCAGTTAGTTGCATGTGTTATGATTAAACCTCCCGACGAAATCAATAAGAGAAGTTTATGTCCTCCCACATTAAATCAGAACAGTTGGAACTGTTAAGCGTAAGCCTGTAGATGTCTTTAAGATAACTGAAAACCTCTATCTAGTTGGGTGTGTACAAAACCATGGGTCATTAGCAAGCTATCAGAAGAATCTACACAGTTTCCCTAGTGTATAAATCATGACAGAGGCTGTGAAGAGCCTGGAGAAACGATTAGACTAGAGGTACTGGTGCTTTACTTGTTAGAGAGAGCTAAAAGATGGGATATTAATGAAAAATCTGACAGCAGAGTGTTCATCCCTGACAGCGTTATTGCAACATGTTGTTGTGACCTTGTCTATGGCAAGTTTTTCTGGATGGCAAAAGTTATTTAACCTCAGTGCTGTTTCAGGTTAGCATGCCTGAAACCAACAAATAAATGAATTAAATAATCACAATAACACAATTTTTTGGACCAGAAGATGAATTCCAACTCCACAACAGAATCTGACTCTCCTTTGTGTGCCCATATGTCAAGCAGGCATGTGGAAACGACAGATACACTCACTTGTGTGTAAAGTGTAGTGTTCATATGCCCATGTGATGTCCCTACACTGAAAGAGGAATAGGATCCTGTAGCCACCAGCTTGTCAGCAAATGCACATGTGCAGCTATCTATACGGGCACCTCAAAGCCTGATTTGTGTAATGGTGTAAAAGTGAAGGACACTCTGCAAATGTAGGATGACTCCAAAAGCTAAAATTTCAAGATACTAAAAAAGATAGTATTGAATCATAACTGCCAAAACTTTTGTTTCAACTTTATGTGTCTGCCATTAGAAGTTCCACTGAAAATGGAATGTTACCAATGTGTCTTGTGACAGGTAGCATAACATGTTCACTAACAGTAACTAGCATGGCAGTTTGTGTTTTACCTTTACTGTTTGTCCTCAGTACTGTAAGAGTAATGTACATGGCAGGCATCCCTCCCCCATCCTCCCTGTACTTGTCCTAATATTGATTTTTAATTTAGAACAATTTAGCCATTTGTTCTTGCTCAATTAAACATTTATGTCTCCTAATTAACCTAACTGTGAAGTCAAACGCCCACAATGACAATGCATTCCAGCTTCGCACTTCGGATTTGTATTTGTAAGATATATATTCTAAATTAAACTTTGCTTCTTTACAATGTCTTTGAGCTTTTAAGTTATTAATAGAGGACTAAAGAATAATATGGCTCAGACTCTATCAACTCTATATCAACTTGAATGGGAACAGACATAAAAACCTGAAACCGTTAGCCTAGCTTACAGTTCAGAAACACATGGCCAAAGAAACATATGGCCAATGAAACAATGCTAGTTGGGGTTTAGCATACCACACAGAGAAGTGGCTATATGAACACAACAGGCTATAGTCGGCCAGAGAGGAGGGGGTGGCGGGGGTTTAGAGCACAGGCCTGAATTCTCAGCTAGCTTTCCTCACTAGCAGCCTCAGAACACTGCCTTGGTGAACAAAGGAGGAAGGGTTAGTTTTGTAGCTCGATTGAAATGCTAGAGGAGCCCAACTGACAGGCAAGCCATGGCCCCAACAACAGACAATGAAGTAAGAAGAAGGCGAGTGGAAGAAAGGCGGGGGGAAAGAAGGGAGAGAAAGAGAAGCATTGCAAAGCAATAGCAGATGGGTGGAGGAATTTAGAGAGAAAACATAAGTCAGATTAAGGATAGCGTCTTTTGTTCCACAGAGAGATTGTAATTTAGCCTGAGAATCCAGAAAGTTGCGCTCACTCTCCTGCGGCTTATGTCTACATGAAGAGCATCATAGAAATTTCCAGGGCTAACTACAGCACATTGTCTACTTAATCTACACCAATTAATTTGGCATATTAGCATATATATTCAAATCAGGATTTAGGGGCTTATAAACCCACTTTGATTATTGCCTTTTTAATCCGGTTGCTGATCTCTGTAAAAGAGGGAGGTAATTTGCTATTTATAATTTAAAACACTAAAATGCTAATGGCTGCTAATAAGGATAATGCAGATTTTGGTTAATTACTATATGAAATTATTATGCGAGTTCGACTTAGCTATGGCCAGAAGTTTTTGGTTGTTTTGGGGGGTTTTTTTTGGAAAAAAGAAACACTGCCAGATATTTAATACATTTCCTCATATATACACCCCCAAAAAGCCTGTTGACAACCATTACCGTAACTGCAATAACACCTCCCACTGAATAAATGCATAAATAACTGAACTATCATTATCATTATTATTATTATCAACTACCAACAATCATGACAGCTTCCTGGGCTATTAATGACACTTAGTGTAAGACGCAACAAAAATTAAGAACCTTGCCCAATTCTTTGGAAGGCTAAAGCAATGTATGTAAAAAAGTAATCACATTTACAGAGAGAGAAATACCAAAATATGAGTTAGTTTCTTAGGCTGTAGTGGTCACTGAGGGGCTGAGACTAACTAGTTAGGGTTAGGGTTAGGTTTAACTACACAACTCCAGAGGGTTTATATAGGCCATGACCCATCCTTATAAAGTGATACAGCCTGGCATAAAACATTGAAATAACTTGATCATCAATTTCCCTCTGGGATCAATAAAGTATCTATCTATCTATCTATCTATCTATCTATCTATCTATCTATCTATCTATCTATCTATCTATCTATCTATCTATCTACTGAACAAGATTTTTGTTCACCTACTGAAGTTATTTCACTCAAGAAGGAACATGACTTGACACACTGAAGACTGTGTAAGATTTAAGGGGATCCATTCCACCTTAACTGGTGCAGCATTTACATTCTGGTGCTGACTTTCAGCTTCTTGTCCCTTAAGTCCACATTAAAAACACAATAAAAAAACTACACTGTGCTCTGCTGGGCTAATGATATGACCCTGAGGGGTAGCTGGCTACCAATGCTGGCTGTGTATTTTGTGTTGTGAAAAGTTTAAAAACCCCAATTTAGGACAAATAGAGTACTTATTATTTAGCACCAAAACGTGCTATCCTCATCGTCAAAGAAAACATGACAGGAACTGGACCGACAGCAGAAAACCTGGTGCCGGCTGTAGTTTCTCATGAAAGGGAAGGGTTTGGACAGTGGGGCAACACAACCACTAGAGGCTACACCCTGCTTCTTTAAGCATTCAGAGAATAATTTGTTATAAGGTGGTGATAGGAACCAAATGTCCAAAGCATCATATGATGCCTTTAAAATCTACATCATGCAAGATTTTTGCATGAAATGGTTATGAATACAATACCTGATTGTTTTATGATAGTTTTGAGATAAGCTTTGGCCCATAATATATATCATATTCCCAAAGACCTTTTGCCCCCTATCAAAACCACCTTTTGTCCCATTTCTTCAGATTTACCAATATTCTATCATTAGCAGACATACAGGGGTTGGACAATGTAACTGAAACACCTGGTTTTAGACCACAATCATTTATTAGTATGGTGTAGGGCCTCCTTTTGCGGCCAATACAGCGTCATTTGGGCAGTCGTGGTTTTATGTTTTTTGGATACAGTCCGGGTTAGCACCCGAACATCCCTTACAGACAGCTTCCTCTTGCGTCCACAGTTAATCCTGTTGGATGTGGTTCGTCCTTCTTGGTGGTATGCTGACATTACCCTGGATACCGTGGCTCTTGATACATCACAAAGACTTGCTGTCTTGGTCACAGATGCGCCAGCAAGACGTGCACCAACAGTTTGTCCTCTTTTGAACTCTGGTATGTCACCCATAATGTTGTGTGCATTGCAGTATTTTGAGCAGAACTGTGCTCTTACCTGCTAACTGAACCTTCACACTCTGCTCTTACTGGTGCAATGTGCAATTAATGAAGATTGGCCACCAGGCTGGTCCAATTTAGCCATGAGACCTCCCACACTAAAATGACAGGTGTTTCAGTTTCATTGTCTAACCCCTGTATATTGTTTCAGTGGTCAATTTGGATAAATGTCTACTTTAGTGTCTCAGACAACACGGCTACTATTAAACCATCCTGAAAGACTTTTGTTTAGACCTCAGTGATGAATTTTGTATGTTGAAAAATACATACAAAGTATATTTCTTTTTATAACTTACTTAATTTACTGGCGAAGTTTTTACAGATGTCCTTTCAGCAGGATACAGACTGTGTGTCCATATGTTGAGGCATTGAGACTGTGCACTACTGTACATAAACAGTGAGGCTTATTTGAACCCTCTCCTGAATCAAATGTAAAAAAAAGCAACCTCGCAAATACATCAGCTACTTAGCCAATCACATTTATCGAATTGGACTTTGCTTTACGAGTTAATTTTCTAGGGTCACGTATCCGAACAAAGATGCTTCACAATTCTTTATTGTGGCCTTGCTAAGCAATCGATGGCTGAAGATGTAGCGGGATGTTATTGCAGGCTTGTTCACAATTGATCTACGGTCGGTGTGCATGGCATATGGGACAAAGCCGCAAAGCAGAAACCTTTCCAATGAGCCTACTTGATCTCCACCAATGGGCTATCACAGCGGTTTGGCGTAATGACACTGTCACTGTGGTAAAGAGAGATAGGAGGCAGTGGTAATGGAACACATACACACACACACTCCACCTCTGAATGAGTGTTATGAGCACTCCCACACACTCCATCTGGGCTGGCTGGTTTTATGTGCGTCTGCATGTTGAGTCTAGGCTTTGGCGGAGCTCCACTTCAATACCAGAATAAGACACGTATGTATACCCCGTTAATGGAAAGGATTAAACAGCAACAACTGACACAGATCAGTCCAGGAGAACTCTCCAAAGTTAATACTGATCTGAGACTTTCTACCAAAGCAGCATCCAGCACAATATTTATATTATTAGAAATATGTGATAGCATTGTGTCCACATGACCAATACGTCCCATGATAACTACATAACCACTAAAAACAATTGTGGCATACACAGGATTGCGCGCTCATTCTGGGATTGCGCGCTCATTCTCCGCTCATAACATACAGTCCAAACTCGGGTGGGCAAGATAATGATATTCCACGCTCTGGTGAAAAACCACAGTATACTTTTCTGATCATATTGTGGATATCAGTATGTGTCATTTCCAGGAGTCCTGTTTCATTGCATTTCCTGTAGTACAGCATGTGACATGTAGATTCTTTAAAATGTGGTGCTGGTTTGGTTTTGTCTGTTCCAATTTATCTTAACTTCAGAAACTGAAATGTCGCCATGCCTATTGTGTTTGTGAGTGTTGTGAAATTGTCCTGATTTATTGGGATGGTGGTACCATATTGCCCCTTAAACCCAACATTAAAAAAAGTTTTAATAATGGTTGCTGTTATTCTGAGCAAGTCTTCTTTTATAGTTTATAATAAAAGAGGTCAAAAAGTGACATACAGTCTCATGCTATTGCATATCATGCCTGTTGTCTAATGATCCACTGAGTTGTTCTCATATGCATTATATCTGGGACAATGTAAAAAGTCATAGTCAAGCTTTGGCACTCTCTTTGATTGTACTGGTCTTTTAGGTTGGTGCAGGTGATGAAGTTTCTTGTTCTATTAAAGGTAGAATACATTTATTCAGCATTTTAAATTGCCAGAATGAGTGTGCAATCCTATTTAAGCCACTATTGTTTTTTAGTGGTAATGTAGTTATCATGGGACTTATTGGTCACAGATACCATGCCTATGCACTTAGACTAAGATTGCCATTTCTTCTCTCTAGGTATGAGCAATTGGCTTGGGATTGCCAGGTAGTGCACTTACGGTGTATTTGTTTTCTTCTTTTCAAAGTACTGGCACTGGCCCTTGTTCAGGCAGCGTCTGAGCTCAAGGTCAGTTTTAGACCTTGTACTAGCTAGAAAACGTTCTCTAATGGAGCTCTAAGCACGGTTGTAAGTTGCTTTGGATAAGAGTGTCTAAATCCCTTATATGTAAATGTGACTGGGCAGATATACATTTCTATATGTCCTTTTTTCTGTTCCTTTGATTTATCCCTAGAATTAAACAAGCTGCTGGTTTACGGCAAGGCACTGCAATGATCACACAGAAAATGTAAATTTACAGTATTTAGCTGACACTCTTTTCCAGAGCGACTTACAAGGTTAATCATATTACAAGTGGGCCAATGTAGTGTTAGGAGTCTTGCCCACGGACTCTTATTGGCGTAGCACAGCATAGTCACTTAGCCCGGGATTCAAACCCCAGTCTCCCACGCGTGGTGGTGGCTACTTGGCGGGTAGTGGTGTTATCCGCTGAGCTACACCAACCACCAAATAAGCTATGTTAATAAGCTAGATCATCATACTACCTAGTTGGATATGCCAGCATTAGCTGCTTGGAGCTTGCTAGTAGCTTTTAAGGTGGAATGGAAGCTGACAAATAGGAAGATACCTTTAGGCTCATTTGAAGATGAGCATCAAACATTACCTGTTGACAGTATTGTTATTGTTATGTACTCAGTTTCTCCCTAACCCCAAGTAGAGTTATTTTGGCACATGCTGGGTTTCTGAAGTTTTCTTATGTTGGATATTTTTTAGTTTTACACAAGTAATAAAAAAATTGCAATGACAATAATAATAAAAAGCACAAACATCATCACACTCTGGTGATATTGCATATCCGGTTTCTGGCACCATATATCTCTAGACCTGGACAAAATAAATCTGACTTTAAGATGGCTGCTGATGGTGTTTTTAGCTGTGATGTTTTGTTTTGTCCATTGTAAAAAGGTTACAGTGTGTCATGCGGTGTCAGGACTGCTATATTGTCATAGTGTCAGAGCTTGCTGTGATCCTTACACCAATCGTTGACACAGGATTGACTCCCTGAACTTTGTTTTCTTATAACACCCCTATGACAAAATCTATGGAGACAAATCTTTTAAGAAGTACCACAGTGTCAATCATGCTTTCCACATATGCACTTTGCACTGTGCTTATAATCTTACATTACTTGTCAGCTACATTTGCCTTGTAGCTTCAATACTAAGCTAAAGAAGAAAACCTGCCCATGATTAAGGGTGAGGGTAAGTTAGATTCTTCCCTGAAATGGTTTTTGTATTGCACCTGGCCTTTCTCCATGTCCAAGGTGTATACAGCCCCACCTTCATACACTCATGCACACATTGTGACTCTTCTCCCTATAGCCACACCCGTATTCATCCTCTACAGCCCACGCCCCACCAACCCACTATCTCTTCAGTCTCTTCGTCCATAACGAACCCGCCATTTCTGATGTCACATGCAACATTGATTGTCTGTTCTATTACATTTATTAAGGAGTGATAACTTGTAATAATTGGATGTTAAATTAAGGCACTCTCTCCCAGCTCTTGCCGTCTCAATTAGGGCTGTCATTGGCTGGCAGTTATGATGATATATGAGGGGTTGTGTTTAACGCAGTGGGGTGTGACCTCTCTGGGAAGAACGCTCATTTGGACTGTGTGGCATCCTGTGTGGCTGGTGCTGAGTCTGTTAACACGTGCTGATTGGATAGTTAAAGGGATACTTCAGACTGTAAATATGCTAACAGTGCTAATAGTGAATGGAAGCTTAGAGGAGCTCATTAACATTGTGCAAATGAGATCATGCTAACTGGCTTTTATGCATGGTCATATTAGCGTATTAGCATTTTTGTGTGAAAGTATTCATTTAAGGCTCTGAGGGGAGGTAATGAGGAACCATTAGGTATATGTACATGTGTCAGATGGAGGGAAGGCTGGTGCCAAAAGACTGTGTGTGTGTGTTAGGGGTGTCAGATTAATACTGAGTGGAAATATATATATATATATAGATATATGTATATTATAAAAAAACAAATGACTGCAGTAAACGGCAGACTTCTATGTCAATGGGCAAGGGGCACCTACAATAAAGGGAGTCATGACGAACTGTGTAGTGGGTGTCAAGCTTCACATACCGTGGTTATATATAAATGGATCCAAAGCCCATATGCTTTATTATGTGTACATTTTTTTCCACTGAATACCTGTATAGCCTCTGAATTACAAGGCCATTAACGACATATGAATTTTCATTTTCTATCATGAAGCATACCAAAATTGTAATGGAGAATTACTGACACATGTTGGGTGGTGACGAGCAAGATGGATGTCAGTAAAATATCTTCTTGTGATGTATTCTTTTTTAAATATCCATTCATATCACCTTTGTAACAGTAAAAGCCCATAAGCACTGTGAGATAAAGGAAGAGGCTGTGCTGAAAGCAAAGAGTGAAAGAAAATAGTCTTAACATTTTGCTTTGATCCTGAAGCAGATCACAAATCATCCCATACAAATTAAATCCTATTAAATACTGAACTACATCTTCAGTTTTGTTCATGGTCCTCAATGGCATGTTCTCCCCTCTGTTATAAATATTGGTTTTAATGTTATAGCTGATTGGTATATACACCTGTATGTATGTATGTGTGTGTGGAAGCACAGTGAGCTGACAGTGGGGGGTGTGGAAGAGTGGGAGAGTGATTAGCATGCATTTCCAGGGGGCCAGCACAAAGGATGCTGGGAAATTCCATCACACTGGTGAACCTGTCACTTGGTGCAGGAGTGACAGCCCCCCATGGTACACGCTAAGACAACATTCACTCGCGCACACACACACACACTCACTTATTCACTCACACTCTCCGTCAGTCTGTATCAGTTTATTACATTTGGTCTTATAGATAGATAGATAGATAGATAGATAGATAGATAGATAGATAGATAGATAGATAGATAGATAGATAGATAGGCTATATTCAGTTGAAACAAGCACAAACCAGTTTTGACAGGGTCAGCAAACATTGCAATGACTATCAAAAGAAAGAGGGGAGGGGGACCAAAACAAAACAAAAAAAAAAACATGCTTGACTTTTGGTTAAAGTGGGCAACCGTTCCTGAACTCATCAGTAGGCAAAGACATCCATCAATCACCAAGCTCCCAATATTCCCCACATCATGGGGCCTTTTGGCATCAACCTTTGCTGAAGGCTGGCCTGTGGTGCGTATGCACAGCTCAGTGAAGTGAGCTTTCTCACAGGCTTCTCTAACAGCTGCTCCCAGCATATCCGAATGCACCACCATACCTGTCGGTCAATCGCTGCCTTGTCAGTTCGGAGAAGGACCCTGACTGTCATGAGCAGTCAGGCCTAGCTGCAGTGCAGAGTTTTGGTTAGTACTTTTCTGCTGCAGGCCATTTTCCTGCTGTTACTAAACCATTCAGAAAATGTATGTGTGGGTGGATAAAGTAATTTGCATCAAATATGTTCCATCACATCTTTGATGTCAGCTTTGATTATCATCTGCAGTACGATTCCAGTTTCCACTTTCTTTTAGGGGATCTGTTAAGAGTACATCTAGCAGATCATGGCACTGTTAAAGCTGGATTTGTTTTACCAGAGGAAGTTGTAGTGTCACATTAAGGGTCTGACTGGCTTCACTGAAAAGAATCATAAAAACTAATTTGGGTTGTCCCATGTTGCTATACAACAGACCTCTGCTATGCTATTGGTTGGTGATAAGAAGTTTACCAAAGTGACACTAAGTTTTGTTCATGCAGTTTATTCAGTCTAGGAACACATTGTGTAATTACACACACCAAATTTCTCATACACCCAAAAAAAAAACTAATTTGAATGGGCCATAACTAATATATTTGCATATATGTTATATCGTCGCTGTCCAAAGTAAAAAAAAGGATCTCCAAAATGGCAACTTTACAGGAGAGGCCAAAAACCTCATTTAATTTGAATGGAAGTCAATGGAACCTGACGTCTTTCCAAACACTTTAGGGCTGTTTCTGTGGGTCCATTTGTCATGAGATTCTCTCGTGTAAACGGCAGCAGCTGTGGTCAAATGATGCATAAAAGTGAAAATGGACAAAAATGGAGATACATGTTTTTCATTGGACAGCGGCGATATATATATAAACACATGTTTGCATCCAGTGAGCAGTGTCCTGTGACCATGGTTGAAGGAGTTGAGGATGACCAAACTGTGCAGCAACACGTGTTATGATCTCTAACTTTACATCTACAAGGTGGACCAACAAAGTAGAAGTGTGTAATAGAGTGGACAGGGAGTCAACACTGTGTTCACAAACTCTAGCTTCACTGCTGTGTCAGCTTTATTCAAATCCCATTTGGACTTCAGGTTAATCTTCATCAAACCACCAGTAACGTATTTCCTTTTTTAATTTAAGAAACAAAATGGTTTTTCTACTTCTCTCATTCATTATTCTTTCCCATCAGCGGTGGTGCTGATTTTTTCCGTTCTCGTATGTCATTTATTTTGCTTTGGGTTACAGCTTCATCTTCGCTACCTCTTCAGGCAGATGTCAGTCTATTTAAATAATCTCTGGCATTTGTCTTCATCTTTTTTTTTTTTTGTCTTTTAAGCAGAATACACAGATCAGCATCAAAAGAAAAACAAACCATTTATGAAGTTAAGCAGTAAGAACAGAACCACTGTAGAAGTGTCTTATTTCTGTGAGTTTATAATAGAACTAGGGGGCTGTATGAAATGCTTTTGTTAAAAGAGCCTGAGGTTACAGTAGCTTTTACAAATATTCCCATTCTTCTTCTTCTCCTTTCATAATCATACCATCACTTTGTCAGCAGCTTCACCAGATGCAGACACTTGACATCCTTTAATGATCTTTTTGTTTGTTTCTTCAGAATAGCTTTTGCTTATTGATACTGTATTGTGTTATAGTGTCCAGTAGACAGAGGAGTCAAGCTTTGCCAATGGCTTCTAATATCAAGCGAATGAGTAAATCTATTTATGGCATGTAGAGAGCATTTTACACATGGAATAATGTACTAGACCAGGAATGCTTTGATGTCTCCACCTGCCTTTGAAACCTGTGAGTATTTTATGACGTCTGTACATTTTCTCTTAAGTCTTCTTTGTGTGTCTCTCTCTGAGTGAACTGTGATGCAATAAACATTTCCACAGAGGCTTGATACCCCAACAGAACAGATACTGCCCAATTCCAAAGCCAAATACAAAAAAGGTCAGCCTCTGTTAAATTATAAATCTGCCGTCTGCAGCTGTGTTGTTTTCAGCTATGGTGAGCTAGATGTCTTCTTCAGCACATAAAGTCATCAAAGGTAAGATACAAACGGCTTTAGCTTTAGTGTTTATTTGTTGTTACACCTCAGCTGTCTGATATGGCATGGTTAGAAATCTGGCAACTTGCTAATGTCTTGCAACCAAGAGTGGTCAACAAAACCCTTTCTGGATGAAATGAATGTGATGGCAGTGGATTAACCTACACAAGTGGTGGTTTTACCTGCTCCCATCCAGACAATTACTCTTTCAGGGACACCATGCAAGAAAATGCAAAACTAAATTGTGACGGTTGCCAGGCAGACCGCACATGGAGTCTGGTGAAAGTATGTTTTAATGTGTTTAGAAACAAAATGTTTGCATTAGTTTGAGGTTTTGTAAACAATGATCTTATTTTTTGTTCTTTAATGTACTTTAAAGACATTTTTTCTCTTTAAATCTTATAAAACTTATAAAATTCAAATGTTTGAAAAATACCATTGATGTATGCATGCTGCATCAATGATTAATATTTCAACCACATATGTTAGGCACTTTATTTAGAATTTAATACTGTTACTTCTATTATTGGTTACACCACATGATGAGTGGTCACTCCAAATGACATCCTATCGTTAAGAATTTGGTTTAACATATGAGTGACACAGTAAATCCCCTGCAAAAACAGATTCGAAGCAGATTTACTTAACAGTTCACATTGCACTCAAATGTTTCACAAACCTTTTAAAATAAAAATCTCATCACAGACATTTATAAGTGCAGTGTATATCACTAGCTTTGCTATAAACAGACATTTTGTTTAACTTAACAATGGATTAACAAATCTTAACATCTATTTTGATTATAAAATCATTTTAATCAGAACCATTTATTATTATTTTCCATCATGTGTTCATGCCTCATAACTAACAGTTTTAACTGCACATTGATTCATTCATTCAACTTGAAAGTCACCATGCTATTAAAGCTAGTATCAGGAATGTCTGTGAAAGTGGGAAATGTCGGGTTAACCCCTGACATTTCTGCCTTGAGCTAAGCTTTGCCCAGGCTTGGCTGCTTAGTAAAGAGTAGCATTGAGCTGCTGGCTCTGATTCTGAGACGACAGCATGAACATCTTTCTAAATCATTTTCATCTGACTGTCGCGTAGAGCTAATCTAGACTTCCTCTTTCACAAAATTAAGCCTACATATGGAAGCTCATCATAGGTTACAATCCAAAATTTGCCACTTGTGTCTTAAAGACTCCCCGTGTTCCCTTGATGACTCCGTTGCGTTGAGGTATACCTCTTTATGGCACCTCCGTGGCTCAAATGAACAACTAAAGTGTTTTCCTCACCTACAGCAGTTAAAACGGCCTCTGGGATAGTTGGTTCTGTTGAGAGAAATTTTATGTTATGTTTTGAATTTTAAATAAAGAGTGCAGTGGCAACGGGACTGAAATTCAATTAGGACACTATACAGTTTACATTTTGGATATTTTTCCGATATATTACATACGCTGCATTAAAATTTATTCCAAAAATACTACAGCAAAGTAAATAATGTTTGTAAATCATCAACAGAATATAAATGCCAATCCAGGCCATTAATCGGTCATAGAAAACACTCTGCAGTGGCCCCACCACATGATATTTGGTTGCGCCACATAATGTTTTCAAGTTTAATCCAAATTTACAAGCACAAAATTTGGCCACCTAAACAAAATCCTACAAAAACGAATTCTGAAATTTATAATATTTTTTAGGTCATACCACATGATATCCAAATGTGACAAACACATACCACACACCTGTTAATTATATTTTTCCCACAATGTATATTATTATGCAATGTCCTGTCTTTGGAATATTTTCCACAAAAAAGCTGCAAAGTGGTCACTTTTTCAAGGTCGCACCACATGTATTGGTATTGTGGTATTGTTATTAAATGTATCTGTATATGATGATGGAAATAAAACAAAATTACTTTGCAGTTTTGCAGGACTACACAGCACTCATTGTTTGACGGTTGCATCACATCAGATTTTGACTTTTTTGTAATAACAAAAAAAATTTAATTAACTAATGTTTTGTAAAAAATCAAAGCGAGAACATAAATGGGAAGAATTCCACATATATATATATATATATATATATATGGCATCTTTTTATGTATGTAAACATTTTTGTATTTAAAGAAAATGCAGTTATACAAAAAGAATCAAGCTTCATGTCAATGACCCAAATACATACATACATACATATATAATGTATATATTGGTCAATGTCCCAACACTATTTACATATGCTAATATGCTGGCATCTAGATGATGTAAA
The DNA here is from genome assembly GCA_024036415.1 of Prochilodus magdalenae. Taxonomy (NCBI): domain Eukaryota; kingdom Metazoa; phylum Chordata; class Actinopteri; order Characiformes; family Prochilodontidae; genus Prochilodus; species Prochilodus magdalenae. Next base: position 183,642 of record JAMWET010005265.1, read on the forward strand.
TGTCTCATATAACATGTTAAAAAACAATGTTAAAAAATTTAAAAGAAAGGTTCAAAGTAAGGTCCCATTGAACATTCGTGCCCAGGGGTGCTTAATTATGCTTTTATTGTCTTGTTGTTGAATTGTTTATTGCAAGTTTACATTGGTGCTGCTTGGAAATAGATACATTTATGGATGGAGAAGATGCTTAAGATATAGTGACAATGCAAAACTGTTCCCACATTAGGTTGGTTCTGGATCTATTTCGGCTTCATTGTATGTCACTGTAGCAGTATTTTATGATTTCAGTTCAACAAATATATCTCAGGAGATGAGTTCAGAAATGACTGGTTTATTATGTATAGAAGCCCAAAGATATTAACGTAACATCTAGTTCAGCTGTGTTCTTCTCTAAAGGGGTGGGCTAATGTCTGCTCAGTGGGATAGCAGGTCCTGCCAACTAGAAATTGAGGGTAAGTGTGTGCTAATGCGACTTAGTCTTGCAGATGGACAAGAACATGTGATAGGCAGTGGATTAAAGCTGGAGGGCTAAAGCATGGTCAGCATGGCTCAATTCATACTATGGTGTAAATCATTTAAATTAGTTTTAAGAATTTTTATTTTTAAGGTTCTGGTCCCTCTGAAAAAACACTGCAGTGGATCCGAACTCCCAAAGATCAGTCTTAGAAGTTGGTTGCATTTTCTGCAGCACACAGCAAAGCACATTCACTGATGCTGGGGTCTGGACTATGGGGTAGCCAATACATCGTTCTAAAATCACCGCAGCTTCTTTGTTTGGCTTTTGATGTTCTCAGAATCAGATTCTTGACAGCTACACATCTGTTCAGACCCATGGCATTGGGTTGTCTTCACACAGTGGAATTCAATTCAATTCAATTCAATTCAATTCAATTCAATTCAATTCAACTTTATTGTCATTATACCAATACAGGGTTGTACAGTATAACGAAACACGGTCAGGCTCCTTCTCCAGTGCAGTGAATAATGTGTATATATATATATAAATAGTGTAGTGCAAAGACAATAGACAAAACAATGTGTGCATACAGACAATAGACAAAACAAAACAAAGTGTGCAAACAGTACAGTATGTGTACTGTGCAAAGGACATGTGCAAAGAGTAGCGAAGAGTGCAAGAGTAGCGCAGTATCAATAAGTATGTGGTTGAACATTATGGATATATAAAGTGTACAGTGCAGGTGGGGAAATAGCAGCTTAATGTAGTAACAGCCAAATGCTTGTACAGATGTTCAGTATAGATAATAAATATGGATAAATAAGAACAAAATAAAACAAAACTGGATGTTCAAGTATACAGGTTGAGGTAAAGTGCGGTGCAAACAGTCCTGTGAGGTAGAGGAACTACAAATCAGTAGCAGTCTTAGTGGTGTGGTCATGTTCTGTTAGGCGCTGCTGGTGTGACCAGTTTGACAGCCCTAGGGTAGAAACTGTTCCTGAACCTGGTGGTTCTGGCTCGGATGTTCCGGTACCTCTTTCCGGAGGGCAGAGGTTGGAAGAGGGGATGGCTGGGGTGTGTGGGGTCTGAGGATATGTGGGCTGCTTTCCTCAGACATCTCTTGTCATAGATGTCCTGTATGGGTGGGAGGGTAGATGCGGTGATGTGGATGGACAGCACCACCTGTGGAGTGGAGCTTGATTTCCTTCTCACGTACACAAATGAGTTCCGTTAATCTGGTGGTTGCAAGGCTCACTGGGAGGAGTCTGGTGTCATTTGCCACTTAACTTGGCCAAGAACTGCCTGCTACTGCACGAAAAGGACATACGCTAATTTAGCTAAAATTGCAGATTCATATCAAAAACTGACAAAGCAAAACCTCACCCTGAAATGAGCTTCAGTATATACCCTTTTTGGACAAACTCCTTTCCTCACTCTTGGACTTACCTTCAACTTCATCCTTTCATGTCAGGAGTTTCTCATTTCTTCAGAGAGCTCTGCCTGAAACCAATCCACCCTCATCACCATCGCATACACACTACACTTAAAAAAAGCGAGAGAGAAAATTTGGGTCTCTCTGAAACATTAATGACTAATTAAGAGAGAACTTATCTCTTTTAAGGCCTTTTCATGTATTAATCATGGCTGTTTGGGTTTTGAAGCGACTCGCTCCTGCTTTATTGATGAGGCCCGCTCAGCTCTAATCAATTAGTAATTGGAGCGCTGCTTTTAAATAATGCATTTATTAGCCTGTGTGATGTGTTTAATGGCCGCCCCCTCGCCGTGCAAATACGTCTAACGGAGCTTAATGAGACTTTTATGGGCAGACGAAGCAAACGAAATGGCGCTTTTAATTCCACCACGTTACCACGCTGAGGCTTTATTTACATTCTGCAAGCTCCCATGGAAAAACCAATGTCGTTTAAGGCACGACAAATTGTTGTTGTTGTTGTTGTTGTCGTCATGGTTGTTGTGTTAGCTTACATTTGTTGTGGAGTGGGGAGCAGATTTGTGTTTTTTGCCGTTGAGAAGCACTCAAGCCTGATGAATGATTGATAACAAGGAAATGGTTAAAATTGCAGCAACAGGAGTGGGGGTCTCCAGTTATTAATATCAGTGTTGTGTGCAATAAAAGTGCGTTGCGAAGTTAGTAATGCTTTACTAGTAACATCTAAATGATGTTGAGTAGGTTGTGTTTTACTCAGGATGGTTTTTGAAGGTGGTCAGTTTTGGTCTAATCCTGGTTAGAGTAGTTGTCTAGGGCTCCTTTGGCAAATATCACCCATATTGTTAAAATTATTCTCACGTATCTCTTCACACTTACAAAAAGATGGTCCTTCAAGGGCTTTTGAGCAATGGGGTGATGTTTTCTTTGGAGTGGTTATTTTATAGATGCTGCACAGACTCAAAATACCAATGGTATTTAATTGTATTCAGTTGTTAAGGCTGGAGTTAAGGTCAAGATTAGGGCTGGAGCTTAGGGTTTGGTGCTAAGATTAGCTGAAGCTAGGGACTGAAGCTAGGGTATAGGCTAAAGCTAAGATTAGTAATGAAGCTAAGATAGGATTAGTGTTGGAACTAGGGTTGAATTAGAGTTGGAGCTACTGTTAGTGCTGAAGATATGGTTAGTGCTAAAGCTACAGTTTGCTAGTGTTAGTGTTGAGATGTGGTTAGTACTGGAGCTAAGGATCGTGGTGGAGCTAGGGTTAGGGCTTATGTTATATTGAGGGCTAAAGTTAGGGGAAGCACTTGAGTTAGATTTAGAGTGCCAGCAAAGGTTAGTGCTGGAACTACAGTTAGTGCTGGCGCTAGGGTTAATGTTGGAGCTAGTGTTATTGCTGTTGCCAGGCTCTGGGCTTAAGCTAGGATAACTGTTGAAGCAAGGGTTAATGCTGGAGCTAGGGTTAGGGCTGGAGCTAAGATTAATACTGGAGCTAGGGTTAGGGCTGGAGCTAGAATTAAGGCTGGAGCGAGGGTAAGGGTTGCAAAAATATGAGCTGGGGCTAGTGTTAAGGCAGAGGCTAATGTTAGGTTTTGAGCTAGGCTTAGGGCTGGAGCTAGATTTTGGCCTGTACTAGGCCAAATCTAGCCAAAAACTAGGGTAAGGGTAGAAGCAAATATTAGAGCTGGAGGGACGATTAGGGCTGGAGCTAGAGTAAGGAGTTATGGTGAGTGCTGGAATTAGGGTTAGTACTGAAGCTTTGGTTAGTGCAAGAGCTAGTGGAAGTTCTGCAGCTATGGTTAGTGCTAGAGCTATGGAAGTGCTGAAGGTAGGATTAGGGCTGGAGCTAGGATTAGGGTTGGAGTCAGGGTTAGTGCAGGAGCTAGTGTTAATGCTGAAGCTATGTGTTTAGGGCTGGAGATAGCATTAGGTTTCCCACTAGATTTAGTGCTATAGGTAGCTTTATGGCAAGATGTAAGTTTAATACTGGAGCTCAGACCAGGTTGCCAGCATGGGTTAGGGGAGAAGCTAGGTTTAGGATTTCGGATAGGGTTAGGATTGGAGCTACAGAGAGTGCTGGAGCTAAAGTTAGTGGAAGTGTTAGAGTGGAGGTCGAATTTTGCATGATTAAAATCATGAATTTTTCTTTAGGTTGGTGGAAAATGTGAGGTATAAAGATTTTTTTTTAAATGGTTCTATGTAGCACCTAAACGGGTGCTGCCATGGTTATGTCAATGCTCTTTTCAAAAAGGTTCTATAAAAACATCTACAGCATATTTTCCACCAATCTGATAAGTCATTTCATGATCCAAAAAGCCATTATTGTTCATGGGCCTTTATAGAACAATAGTAATGAGCTGTATTCTAACAGTAGGCTTCAGAGCAAAACAAATATCCAGTATTGTACTATACCCTAAATAAACATATTGCTCAGCCAAGACATGTTTAGCATCGAAAGGTTGTATTTTTAGATTTGCAATGGAGATATGAAGCAAATCTATCAAACAAGTAATGGAAGCCAATACTTACAATATTAATTACCATCACGAAAACTGCATGTCTAAAGAATCACACATTTGTCTCACACCATGTTATTAAGCCCTCTAATATAGCCGTTTCAGTTACTGTATGACTTACTTGCCATATTCCTCCTGTCATTGCAGTCTTAATATTTTCCACAAGTGAAGCTAATAGCACTGAATGGTTTTTAAATGCACACTGTGGAAGAGAAGAAAATGTCATGAACCCACACCAGGCAAGAATTTACTGAATTACTGAATCCTTCCAGGAAAAAAGTCATTGTCTAATGTAGATTTACCAGACGTGGAACTAAGCCCAGTGGAACAGTTTCTATAAGCCACAATTATCTAACATAGTGGGACATTCAGAGAACTGTTTAGTGTTTTGTGGGTCAGAGGAAAAAAATTCTGATGAGTTTTGAAAAAAGTTTGTGATTAAATAGCAAGATACTCCATGATAGCTAAACTGGTCAGGAATGCCAAACAGTGGGCAGCCAGTCAAGGCAGATGAAGCAGCAGCAACAGGCCGCACAGGATGGGCAGTAGTTCTGCATCCGACCACATAGGTTAAGCTGTAGTTCAACAGTTTAACCAAGAAAACAAGTATACAGTAAGTTCTGTGAGAAGAACTGGGAACAGTATAAGGTTCTCTTCTCAATCTATGAATCCCGTCACACATCCCATAAATATTAATAGCCAGATCATCCTCATGCTTGGGTTAAACTACATTTGTCCACAGGTGTAATGAATAACAGTTTTAACAGCATCTCTATCATGTTGCACAGATTTCTACTGAAATTAATATTGGTGCTGCTTTCCTCCATCAGATAAACTTCAGGCAAGTAAAAGGATAAAGTCTGATGACAGACTAGAAATGTTGCTTTTAGTAAACAACTGTACGCAAACAACGGTTAATGCTAGAAGGACTGTGCATTCCCTTGTCCCGCAATGTTTTAATGAGTATATTAGGTTGTGTCATTAACAGGTTGCCTCATGCTACAAATTGAAGTTTGTACCTCCGGTGCAGAGTAAAGAAACTTTAGACACCAAGTATGTCTTGTCTGATTGGCCTATATTTGGGGTACAGGGAAATGGTTCAAATTGGATTAACACCAGACTATTACTTCATCCTCCTTCTACTGTGTGTGTGTGTGTGTGTGTGTGTATGTGTGTGTGTGTGCATTTGTGAGTAAGCGAAGAGGAGAGAAAAGCTCCTGAGGAGGTGAGATTTGAGGGGTGAATTGTTTAGACATTTCAAATCATTCTGACAGTGAGGTTCGATTTTTTTTTGGGATGCATTTCAGCACGCCTTCCTGTGAAAACCATGTCTGAATACCCAATTCAGCCCAAGTCTTGAAGCGCGCCAAAAGCGCGGTGTCAAATTGATACAATTGTTTAACTCTTTTCCTCCATGCCTCTATCCATTTCTATCCATCAGTAAATCTGACTGCTTAGACGTCCACTCTGCTGCAATATGCCATATGGCTGCGGAATACAGTGGATTGTCGGTGACATCATGGAGATATGAATCTATTGTTAAAGACACATTGACAATGTACCTGTCAAATAAACTGCTGTCACATTGCTCTACTCGCCCAATGAGGAGGTAATAGCACTCCAGGGACTGATGTTTCAGCTCCTGCAAAATGGAGCATCACTGTAATGCTGCTGCAACCACCGAGCAACATCAGTAACATCACTGTGATGGCTGCGCCGAATGTAAGTGAATGTGAGATTGTTTTTGCACTACTGTTGATTACGACTGCTCCTATACCTTTCCTTTTCTTCATTCTGAATGGCAATAACGATTGTTTTCTATTATTCCCGCCAGCATGTTATATATGCCATACACCATAATATAACTATGCACCAGCATACTGTTGATTTTCTTCCTCTATGTTTTGTCATGATGTCTGTCTACAAAGTCAAATAGGGCTACACAATATGTTGCTTGTTTAAAGGGCCCATATCATGTACGAGCAAATTTATCCCATTTTTCTGAGTTCTAAATATGGCTGTAGAAAATGGGTAAATGAGTCACCGCTTTGATGAATTATCAAGTCAAATCACTTTTATTGTCATGCCACATTTTCACAGTGTAATCCCTTAAAGTACTTAAATACAAAAAATATACATTAGACAATAAATATATACAATACTGAGCACAAAGCACAAATACTAAGTGTTGATGTGATCCATCAAATTAGTTTATTTGACTACACTAATGCAGACCTATAATTCAACTGTGCATCATAACAATGAGAAAACACAATATGTATTTTCGACTGCACATTCGAAAACGAGAACTGACCTAACAGTGACTAGTGAAACGTATGGCTTTCAACCTTTTTCAGAGACTGCTTACATTTTTTGCTTATATCTGTCATTTTATGCCACACATAAGCATACAATTTGGCTAATTAGCTACCTTGCTTGCTAGTTATAGTTAGCTTAGCTTATTGACTGATATACTAAACTGTAAACCTGTACTGTCTATAAACCTGTACTCACACATTTACACAAATGTATAGAGTTAGACAGACAAGAGTATAGTATAAATGCTATCCTGTTATGCACTAGACGTACTTAGTGAACTTCTTTTAAAGGAAAAATTTCTGTTTACATTGTAGTTTTCTTCCTCTTGGTAACTTTATTATCACATGGGAGAGTAAAAAATTTGCTAAACAGAATTGCTATAAAAAAAAACCCTGCATAGACCAGCATTGTTGGTCACCAGCAAATCCAGCATATATTGCCATTTGGCTCTGGTGTGCTGGTCAGCAGCAAAGGACATTGATAAGATGGTCACCACCAAAATGACCATATATTGGGTTTTGATAAAAATGATGAATGCATGATAGACTTATTTCATACTTCCAGATTCTAGGCTTCAAGAAGTTGTGTGGTGGTGCTAATAAATGACACTGTAATGGACTCTTATAAAACAATGTCGACGATGTGTTTTGTTCTTATTAATGCACTTAATGAAAAATGTCATTCTGTGTTGTTGGAGAAACATTGTGACGAGCGCTGAGCTAAAATCAAGGTGAGGTTCTTTTAACAGATTTGTAATCAACCACAGCAGCAACAAGAGCAAGGCGGGAGTAAATCAGCGCATCACAATAAAGCCAACACCAGAGTAGCAAACAAGAGTAACCACAGAGAGAAACGCTTGGTGCTCACAGAGTGGCAATACTTCGCCAGGGGTCAGTGGGAGAGAGGAGTATTTACACAAACAGGCTAAATTAACAATATGTGTGATCAATACTCAGGTGACTCAGATTTGGAAAACGGAACGGGATTGGGAGACGGCGGATATGTGAAAGTGACGTCATCGGGTGGTGGGTTATGGGCAATGGAGTCTGGGAGATTGGGGGTGAGAAGAGAGCCAGCAGGCATGACACATTCATCTGGCAGTCTGTAGTCCACACGCCTCACTGACTCATCTATCTAACATTTATTTTTATTATTTTATTGATACATAATATCGCATTTCCTTTTCCACTTACAGACAGGTTGTTAATGGTTCTCTACTACTTCACTACTTTAGATATACACCTCTCTGAAAATGAAACCTGAGCCACCAAATAGATGATGTCCTTCATGGTAGAAAATACATACAAGTCTTAATAAGGACTACATATGTAGCTGCTACCAAATACAAAGCCATCTAGTAGCATTGGATCCGGTTGGTACCAGTCTTGAGCAGGTACCTTAAACTGGACCCTGCCCCACAGAAAAAGTACAGTTCTAGTGCTCTGGGGCCAAAGGCTCCGGGACTCAGTACAGTATGTTACAATACAATTTAATAGTAATATCTGCCCATATTAACAATAACTGCATCGCACATTACCATAGCTTACTAAAGCCCATGTGTGCAAATGTACACATGCATACACTCACATATCTACAGCAGATACTGCATTATAACAGTTTCATGACTGGAGAATATTCATACCAAAAAAAATCACTATAAAAAAATAGAAATATACAAGCACAATAAGCATACACACACACGCACACACACGCACGCACACGCACACACATTTAAAATCACGCATGCTGGGTGTTGCAGAGGGAGTACAGGCTGACAGGAACAAGTGACAGCTCTCTAATTACCTCCTCACCGTACACACTCACGCTGACTGAAAAACACTCATGCTCATTTTCCCTCTCCTCTCCTCCTCCACACTGCCATTCTGTTTCTCTCTCTCTCTCTCTCTCCTTCTCTCTTCTGTCATTTTTACGTTCTTTTCCCTCTCTCACCCTCCTCCACTAGCCATTTTACGGTTTTCTGATGTCACACTTGCTCATGCTAAGTCTGTTACCATTTTTAGCCTTTTTAGTAAGTCAGATGTGATGCATCTTTCACATGTAAGTATTAATAGCATGTCAATTTCCTTTAAGGCCAGAGTAATTGTCTAGAATTCGGAACAGTAATCTAATATACCATGTATTGTGTAGTAGTAATAATCATAACCACAATAAAAATAGCAATAAAAATGTTAAAGTGATAGTTCAGCCGAAAGTCCAATTTACCCACTTTCCCCCTTACTCCAAATGTAGTCAGTAAGCCAAGACATTTATTATATGACGTGGTTCAGTTTTGCACTGAGGGGATAAAGCTAATGTGGCTAAGAATTAATGAAAGCTTAAACTTCACCAATTAGCTTTGTGCAAAGTGCATGCATAAATCATCATGTACTAGCCATCATGCACACCTTCAAATACACATGCATGAGTGGGTTCTTACACTGCATGACTGTTATGTATAAAAATAGACAACCAAGCACCATTTGTCATAACAATCAGTAAAGGCAAAATACACAAACACACAAACACAGTACTACACACACCTATATACTCACTGCAGATTTGATTAGCTCTACTTCCTATAAAGAAGCACTTGGTAGTTCTACAACTACAGCATGTATTATTTAAGGGGTTAATCATTTACAGCACTGCATTAACACTGATGTGCTGGTGTGAGTGGATCAGACACAGCAGTGCTGCTGGAGTTCACCAATCAAAACTGTCCAGCCAACAGTGTCCTGTGGGCAGCGTCCTGTGGGCAGCGTCCTGTGATTTTTGATGATGCACTACAGAATGGCCAACACACACTGTACAGCAGCAGATGAACTGTTGTCTCTGGCTTTACATCTACATGGTAGACCAAAAGGGTAGAAGGTCTAATACACTTTTTAAAACGTGTGCAGCACTGCTGTGTCCGATCCACACATATGAGAACAAAGACATTGTGTTTATGTGCATGCAGTCCAACATAAAAATACATAAGAAGCCTTATTTTAAATAAGTTTGAACCTGTAGACACTCAGACACTTTTGTAAAGGTTGGAAAAATGTAAATGCCTTAAAGCAAAGCTGAAATATCGTTAACATTCCTCCTATTCATTAAAATAAATCCAACGCACCGCAAAACCACTTCTTGTTGGACTGGACCAGACTAGACAGGACTGACAACCAAGCCTGGTGCCTGGTGAATAAGACTGTTGCAGACTAGATTACGCTTGACTAGACTAAATGCTGATTGACCGAGCTGCACTCTCTGTATGTACAAATAAACTCAAGACAGTGAATTTCTAACAGCATGTTTGTCCATTTTTAGAGCTAACAGTTTGTCATACATTGTCAGTTGTTTGTGAATATTTAACAACTTGACAGAGTTGGAGAAAAGTGTCTGATGATGTTGGTATGCAGTTTGCATGGCGCTAAAACTGTTAATGAAATTTTATTGAATTGTGACAATGTTAGCTCCAGTGCAAAACGGAAGAAGCAGACTTCCATCCACTTCCCTTTTGATAGACATGAAGAGTTATCAGTATTGTATCTGTAATTCATTCACATTCTTGCACCATTTCTGCAGTATTACATGAGGATTCAGATTATCCCAGAAGGCTGAAGCAATTTTGCAAGACTGAAATGTCCTGGTGCTTTAAAACTTAATTTGAAGTTTTACCTGAGCAATGGTTTATTTGCTTCTATTTCCTATGGCAACCGTCATAAGCCTTTTGCTCCTGAGGCTATGTAAGAATCCTATTTATCAGGGTTTTGGGGGAAATGGTTTCCACATTCGTGTGGCCCAGTGGAGATGTCTATCTCTTCGCCAGGCCCATAAGACTAGACTTTTTCCTGGAAGAAAAAACCTTAATTCCACCTTGACACTACCATATGCCTCCTTAAGAATTTTTAGGTTAATGCATACATTCATCTCTGAGCTCCTAGGAGAACAAACGTTGTGTGTGATCTGCAATACGAAAACATTTTCTTTTTTTTCCCACTCTGTTTTCTTTCCTCTCTGCATTTGCAGGATACTTTTATGGATATGGACCAACATGAACATTCAAAATTGGCTTCCCGGTGAGACGCATGATTTTTGGTACTCAAAAACAACTTCAACTGCTCCAACAAAAATCCTCCGAACTCAGTGAATCATCGGCATTGTTTTAAAAATAGTTGACTTCTCTAGTCCAAATATTACCATTTGGAGTGCTACTTCATGTGCACCTAAGGTATTCAATCTTAAAGAAGACACGTTGTGTCTATGTTTGACATGGCCTGGAATATAAATCACACATGGGTATTGGTAGTATGAATACAGGTCAGCAAATCTGCCATTATCAGAACATCAGCATATGTGAGAAACTCTTGGTAGTTCTTTAATGTGTTACCACCAAGAACATTGATGTACTCTATTGAGGAAATTTCATCTTATGGCTGGCTATCTTATTTCTATAGCATTTGCCAAAAATCTAATTTATCTAGTTTTTATCTTACCACAGACATGTAGATACTTTAACCTAAATCTATGTGTAATATTATGTAATATTGTACACATGGTAGGAGAAAATAATTGTCTGTGGATATGTTGAAATTTTCCAGATGAACATGTGCTTTAAGCAGCATTAAACAAGGGTTTCTTTTTTTTTTGCTCTTGGAGTCCCTGTTAAGGTGTGTATTTAAATTTTATTTACAGTAATATTACAATATTACAAGACTCATAAGGACTGACCAAACTTTTTTGCCAGAGATGTAATTATTTCTTTGCATGCTTGCTTGAAACAGGATTGAGGTTGGACAACTTTTGGCTACAGGAAAAACTACACATCTAAGGTAGGGATGACTCAAAGTTGCAGCCCACATCTCAGTCCTTCATAAATAACGTTGTCAGGGGACGTTTCATTGTTTTCTTGTTAGCTGTGAGACTGACTTACTGACTGACTGACTTTTTATGTTTTTAAGCTCCTGCCAATGAGTAAAGCCAGTTTAAGATTTACTCTTGTCGAATATCCTGTTCGGTCACTCTCTTTTCGTCTTCCTTGCTTCCTCCAGCAATGGGTTATAAAATGCCAGAAGTGGCACCAACAACTCATAATATAATTTAACACAAGGAATTAGTAGTATATGAATTTGGAAAAGTAGAACTAAAAAGGCAAAAAGTAGCTTTCTTTACTCTTAAATCCATGTGCAACTAGTTACTACCAATCTGTGGTAGTATAATCTGCTTTCTAACCTTCATTTATCTTCTGAGCTGCTTATCCCCTGGGATTAATAAAGTATTTCTGATTCTGATTCTGATTCTGATCCTCCTGGGTTGCAGGTGGTACTGGAGCTTATTTCTGCACCCATTGGGCAGAAGGCAGAAAACCCAGGCCCTTCTTGCTGTAAGGCAAAAGCGCTACCCAGTCCACCACTGTTTTTGAAAACCACTAAATGAATGAATGTTCATGTTGTTTTGTGGGTTGATGGTCTCAGGCACAAAATCAGCAACGATTTAAATGTTCATCGTTTGCCTGCTTAAAACCTCAGTCCAAAATTTAGAGCTTGTGACACCTGCTGTACATAATGGCTTTGCTGTCTTTAGTGTATATCCTTTTTCAGGTAGACCCATTAATGTAAAATGGTGTGGGTTAATACATAGTTCTATCCCGTTTAATAATGCACAAAAGGCTACATAAGTGCTTTTTTTTTATTTTAAAGATTTAAATCCCCTTATTAGTCCCACAGTGGGGAAATTTAGTCTCCGCATTTAACCCATCTGTGAAGGGAAACACCCACAAACACACTCACTAGTGAACACACACACTAGGGGGCAGTGAGCACATCTACCCGGAGCGGTGGGCAGCTCTATCCACGGCGCCCGGGGAGCAATTGGGGGTTAGGTGCCTTGCTCAAGGGCACCTCAGTCGTTACTGTCAGTTCAGGGAATCGAACCGGCGACCCTCTGGTTACAAGGCTGGTTCCCTAACCTCCAGCCCACGACTGCCCCTCAATTCCCCCCTTATTGCTCCCCTTCAAGGGATTTTAAATGAAATTTCTGGAGAGAAATTTAATGAATTGTACATTTTACAAAACAAACATATTGGGATTGCTATTTTTATAAATATTATGATGTAATGTTTACTGTGTGCTTTTAGTGTAGGTTTTTTCTTTTATTTTGGAGCATTCTGGGCCTTAAAAAGCTAAGGCACATTTCCAGAAATCAGCATCTGTGAAAAAAGTTAGCTGTGCAATCGAAACATTACACATTAAAGCTGTATCATGCAAAGAAAAAGCCATATGTCAACACGATTCAGAAACGCCGAAAGCTCATTTAAAATGGACTAAGACAAAACTAACACTAACACTGTTTTGTGGTCAGAAGTATCAAAATTTAAAATTCTTTTTGGAAACCATGTATGCCATGCCTGCCATGGCCCTGTGCCATCTTTTTTGAGATGCGTTGCTTCCATCAAGTTTTAAATGAGTTAATAATTTTCATGAAATGGTAAAATGTCTCACTTTCCCCATCTGATATATGTCCTATGTTCTATGGTGAATTACATTTGGGTTTATAAGATTCGCAAACAATGGAGTTTACATTTACACAGTGTCCCAACTTTTTTGGATTTGGGGTTGTATAGGAAAAGTGAGAAGAAAGGAGGTATAATCATTTGCAAATACTCTGCAAAATAGAAATCCAGAACCATCAAAATGTTACTTGAAAACCTGTAGTGACTGGTTACTACCCACCACTGGAAAGTATTAGTAACAATTAATAAATAAACCCCACATAATGATGTTGCACACATTCATTAGTACAGATGTCAAAAACAAAGTAACAGAATACAATGAACAACTGTGTTTTCAAACCATATGCACATTCACACGGTTTTATTAGTCAGGAAGAATGACTAAACTGTTTACTGCAGTTATGGTTTTGGATATGAATGGAGAGATCACAATGTCATACTGCCTAAAAAGGAACAAAATGATTTATTCAAAAGTCGTTTATTCTATTACCAGCGGAGTCTCTCGTTCCAATCCAAATGTGTGAATGATTTAATTATTCAAACACATTACATTGTGAACATTATTTTCCTAAGCCTGATAGCAAATACAATATTCAAATATTCATTTGCTCATTCACCAGTTCCCCTCAAATCTAATTATGACGATCAGTAATACAACTTTCATCATATAATTCACACTGGAGCATGCAATGTTTCCATGTCGCTCCTTGCCAATTTCCTAGAACAGAAAAAAGAATCCCTTCTTTTTGGCATCTACTCATCCATTTTATCACCAAAAGGGAATTGCGAGTTTCATCCTCTCTGTGGGAAGCTTAACGGATAAGTACTGGCTAAGTACTGTCTTCTAGTTTTAGCTTCTCCGTGATCAGCTCCTTTGTAAGATCTTTTTTTTCCCCTTCTCTTTTGCTCTCTTTCTCTCTCTCTCTCCTTCCTCTTCTTCCCCGGGGCATCCAGATGTTAGCATCACCTCTGCACAGTGGAGGCGAGGGAGCATACAACAGCCTGAAGTGACGACAATAAACACCTCCGCCATAACCTGGGCCTAGGCATTTGCATATTCGTGGGGGCTTCATTTGGAAAAAAAAAATATGCAAATGGAATGCAAAGCGAAATCCATCTCTTAATGACACAAGACGATTAAACAATTTTTATGCTTAAATACTCTGTTTAATGAAATCAAAATGGGCCCGTGAGCCACCGCAAATTTTCCTCGGGTGCGGTGAAAATTAGTGGGTATCTGGAAAAGAACTGGAAGGTGTGGAACGAGATAAAAAGAGGAAGAGGTAGGAAGAGACTTTCGCCTTATTAATCCACGACTTTACAGCACAGTACAGATGTTTACTGTGTTTGATGTCGCTAGCGCTTCCTGCAGAAGAATTATGCTAAATTCCTGCTCAAGTTTGTAGATGTTTTCCACTAATGAGATCCATTTTTGTACTGCTAAGATAAATGACTGAATTTAAAGGGGCCACATTCTACATTTCTCCCCTGATATCCACTTGTAAATGGGTTTAAATCTGTAGCGTTGCTTCTGCAAGATTCTACTCCTCAGAAAATCTGCACTTATTAAAATGGTGGTCCAGGCTGAAACACTCTTTATAGCTTCAAAGCCAGACATTTGGAAAAGCAGTCTTATTTGAGACATTGAAAAACCTTGAATTAAAATCAAACTTTTTACAGCATTGTTTTCATAAATGGGCCATATTGCCTGGAGGGTGCACAAAGTCTTTCAAACTTAGACAAGATTTACACCGCACATCAAACAGAGTACATCAAAAAAGGCAAGCACAGCTGAGTGACACTAAATAGAGCTAAAATGCTATTTAGAATGAAAAAAGAGAATTTTTATGAAGCACAATAAGCTACCTAAAGGGCTTAAGACCAGTTTTGGTTGGATAAGGCTACTGTTTATCAGTTTACTGAATCTTGGACTCGCTGTACTGTATTGTACCTTATACAGTATATAAATGCACTGGGTTTTTCAACATTGTAACATGCAGCTGAGATTCCAACTTAGGACTATATGAAGTGGTGTCTGCATGGTGTGGTTTTGAAGTTTAATCAATTTGTATGTTTCATATATATTGCTTCAGTTCATCATCTATTAATATATAAATGCTCTTTTATATTATAAGTCAGTAAAGAATAATGTGCACTACATCCAGTGTACATGGTCTTTGTATGGTTTGGGGATGGATGGTTCTCCCCATTACTGACTAATCCAATGGACACACACACGCACACACACCCATACACACACACACACACACATGATAAATTGTTTAAATCTAAATTTAGACTGATGTGGGCTATGTTAATTTAGCTGCACATACAGAGGTGTCTCTCAGTATGGCATTGTTCCACCATGTTTGCTAACACGACATGCCAGATGACATGTAGTTGTAGAGGTTACCAATGTTGTCCTGTGATAAACCATCTCATGCATCTTGAATACTCTCATGTAGTTCTTGCAGATTTTGTGGTAGGAGTGGAGGTCTTTCAAACATGTGACACGTGGCAACAAACTGTTCATCTTGGCACTGACCACACAGATTCGTTGGTCAGCTACACCAAGCCAACAACGGGACCTGCCCCTAAAGAAGACCTGCTTTCATCTTCAGTCACTCATGGACATCACAGCATTTTTTGACAATGTTGACTTAGTGTTAAGGACAGCCGTGGCAACGATCTACCAACCATCTACCAATGGGACTGGCGACAGGATGACTCATGGAGTGCGTTACTGCTGGCAGTTGTGGTGGTTGGGTCAGGTAGGTACAGCAATAAGGTGGTGCCATAGTGCTATTTTTGAACATGGCAGCAGTGGAGACCACCACTATTGAACAGCCAGGATAGCAGGCAGGCTTTACGCTACCAAAACAATTCCAAGTTTAAGTGTCTCTAGCAAAGTTGCAAAGGTTGCAATGGTGGTATACTTGGTGCTGCTCTGCATCCCACATATCCACACTTTCAGATATTCTAGCACTTATTTATTTTCTTTGCCATGCTTGTTTGTCTAGCTATCTATCTCTTCCATTTCATCAATCTGCTTCCTTGGCTCTCTCTCTCTTTCTCTCTCTCTCTCTCTAAGAAAAAGTGCATCCATTTCTCCTTTCACTCACTACAATTTTTTCAAAACACGTTTTTCATAACAGGATATCACTCCATCAACATAGCTCATGACCATGAACACCAATAGGACCCAAACCCCACGCCGCTAGAACAGCATGCACCTAAAGCATCACCAGTGTAATGCTATCATTCCCCATAGATATTCATTCTCAATGCAGATGCTGTTTAAAGACGCTAATTGGCCTTCTTTATGGTAAACGGGGCAGTTTAAAGATACAATGAGGGCACTGCATTAACATTAATTAAGATCAGTCAGAGTGACTTTGGGCCACATTTATCAAGGACGAGCAGGTGCTGCGTGCGTGTTTCTGGGGAAGTTGGGAGTTTTCAGCAGGATAATGAGAGTCAACAGGATGGAGCTGGTGACTCGCACTGCCATCTCCTTCTGATATTCACAACATTTAATGATCTCTCATTTCATTTGCATGAACATATGCAATTTGTCTTTGAAGGAGATTTGCATAGAAGCTCCATTCTCTTAATTAGCTCAGAGTGTGTACGTGTGCATGTTTGTGTGTGTCTGTGTGTGTGTGTGCGTGGGGCCTGCGATTGGCTTGATAGATACGGAAAAGTGAGAAGCAGAAAATAAAGTAAAACGTTTCGAGGATGTCAGCGCAGCACGGGGTAAATGTGCCTGTTTTGAACTTTTGCTATGTTGTTTTTTCCTTTTCTTTTGTTCCCTAATGATGTACAAAACAAGTTCCTTTAGGAAATAAGTGTATATTAATATGACACATAGCTTAATGTTTCATATTTGAAATACAGTAATTGAGCTGAATGCTGGCTGTGCAGATCGCTCCTGTTGGATAGTTTAGGTAAGAACTGCTGGTCTGTCAAGCTAACATTAGCTTATCAAAGCTGTGTTTGTGTTTGCAGTGTTTCCTGCTGAGATACTCAATGTTTTGAGGAGGCTTAGAAGACAAACATACAACAAGCTCAAATATTTAGCCTTAACGTATCTATCTATCTATCTATCTATCTATCTATCTATCTATCTATCTATCTATCTATCTATCTATCTATCTGTCTATCTGTCTGTCTGTCTGTCTGTCTATCTATCTATCTATCTATCTATCTATCTATCTATCTATCTATCTATATATCTATCTGTCTATCTGTCTGTCTGTCTGTCTGTCTATCTATCTGTCTATCTGTCTGTCTCTCTGTCTGTCTATCTATCTATCTATCTATCTATCTAATATGTGTATTACTCCATTTTGGTATAAGGGAGAACAGTGTATGTTAATACTGTATAAGCTAAAACAATCAGCAACACCTGTATCACAAAGAAAGCGAGAGAGAGAGAGAGAGAGAGAGAGAGAGAGAGAGAGAGAGAGAGAGAGAGAGAGAGAGAGAGAGAGAGAGAGAATGAGAAATAAAGAGAGAGAGAGAAGACACTTTTTCTCCTCTCTGTTCTCTTTGCTGTTATCATTGGTATTCTGCAGACAGTGTCTTCCATTCCAACAAGCTCCCAGCCAGGATGAGTCAGTTTGACCTCAGCGTCCCTCTTTAAGACGGCCCTGTCTGTGAAGTTACACTTCACAAAGTCACTATGGCAAAGAGAGAGAGGGACAGAGACAGAGCGAGAGAGAGAGAGAGAGAGAGAGAAAGAATCTACCTTCAGAAAGGTAAATCAAGAAGTAGCTAGTTCCCAACTATCGCTTCTCCAACACGCTATAATACAGCAAAATACTACAGTTCATACTATCCTTCTAATTTCATGAAAAACCCTGACACCATCTTGGTAGGCATGCTGTGGCTGCGATCCGGCTGTGAGTGTCTGATCACCATTGCTGCAGCCCTGCAGGTTACCCACCTGGTTACCACCCTGCAGGTGAATGCTACAAAGAGGTGATCAGCTAGATTTGGGAACATTCCAACAGAAACTAATAAACGTAGTTACCAAAACTGCCAAAGCACATTAGCTACTTATTCATCAGCTTCTTCCCTAATTTTATTCTTCCGCCATAAATGATCCTGCAGGTCCATTAAACATAGAAGGCATTTCAAACAACATGGTATCTAATGCAAAGATGACCACAATAAACGCATTAATTCACCTTAAAAAATTATCCTTAATCAAGAAATACCTAAATGATTTAATGATCAGCTAATGAGGAGCACAGGAGCGCTGCAGTCAGCCACTAAAGTTGTTGGAACACGTCTCACTGGCTGTGCATAGTTTTTGCGTATGTAGTGTGCTAGTATGGTTTAGTATGGCTAGTATGTGGTTTAGGTCATGTAAAGTAAAAACACAGCAGCAAGTTTTAGCTGTTCAGCTTTCAATCTCTGTCACTCCCGCAACACACCCAATAGAATACGTCACTTAAAGCATCAGAGAGGCTAAATCTAGGCTTGTATTCCAAATACGTTAATCCTGCTTCTCTCTGCCACATTACACATGCCCTGAACACACCTAACAGTTTCAGGGTTAGAGAAGCTTAGCCAGGTAAAGCTAACCCAGCAAAAGCTAGCAAACTAGATCACCTGTCAGTTAGCATCACATAAAAGATAAGGCTAGGAGTGATGGACAGAGCAACTAAGCACATCGGCCACACCCCACAGTGTGCTCAGCTAGGTCTGATCAGTGTTTTCTAAGCTGTGTATTATCATATTAATATCTCATTTCTTTATTCAAACTTGGCTGAATGTTACATGTAACACTCAACACACTTAAAATTTGGTTTCCAGGGACCTTAAGCATAACACACTCAAACATGTTGCACTATATGCTTAAATTAAATGTCGACCCCCACAGAAAAAGTCAACATATCTTTTATTACAACAGATCAACAGGTCACAAAGCAGCTTCACAAAAAATCTGGTGTCCGAGTCCCCAGTGAGCAAGCCAAAGGCGACAGAGGCAAGGAAAACTCCCTTAGTTTAAAAGAAGAAGAAGAAACCTTGAGAGGAACCAAGACTCAAAAGGAGAACCTGTCCTCCTCGGGTCGACACCAGATAACAAGACGAAGGTTTCACCTCTCTTGCTAGATTGGTTAAAATCAACAAAGGGCTGTACTTCAATAGTTTATGGCAATTTTCCCTCTTCTTCCCCAAAATGCGTGTCTTATCTGACGTGTGCCTCAAGTTTGCTTGTAAATAGTTCTATCGTGCAAATTCCATGACTATATTTTCACATATTAGAACCTTTTATGTGGTATGAAAAGTACAGGGGTTGGACAATGAAACTGAAACACCTGGTTTTAGACCACAATCATTTATTAGTATGGTGTAGGGCCTCCTTTTGCGGCCAATACAGCGTCAGTTCGTCTTGGGAATGACATATACAAGTCCTGCACAGTGGTCAGAGGGATTTTAAGCCATTCTTCTTGCAGGATAGTGGCCAGGTCACTACGTGATGCTGGTGGAGGTTCGTCCTTCTTGGTGGTATGCTGACATTACCCTGGATACCGTGGCTCTTGATACATCACAAAGACTTGCTGTCTTGGTCACAGATGCGCCAGCAAGACGTGCACCAACAATCTGTCCTCTTTTGAACTCTGGTATGTCACCCATAATGTTGTGTGCATTGCAGTATTTTGAGCAGAACTGTGCTCTTACCTGCTAACTGAACCTTCACACTCTGCTCTTACTGGTGCAATGTGCAATTATTGAAGATTTACATTTATGGCATTTAGCTGACACTCTTATCCAGAGTGACTTACAAGGTTAACTGTAGTACAGGTAGGCCAGTGTACTGTAGTGTTAGGAGTCTTGCCCAAGGACTCTTATTGGTGTAGCTCAGCATAGTCATCCAGACTGGGATTCGAACCCAGTCTCCCACATGTAGAGGTGGCACCCTGAGTAGTGGTGTTACCTGCTGAGCTACACCAACCACCAACCACCACAAGATTGGCCACCAGGCTGGTCCAATTTAGCCATGAGACCTCCCACACTAAAATGACAGGTGTTTCAGTTTCATTGTCCAACCCCTGTATGTAAGCTCACCAGACAAACGTAACCTAATAGTGTCTAATACCTCCCTAAGCATCAATAACAGCTGTGAAGGTTCTGGATGTAGGCAACATCAATGTTCAGCAGTGAATTGCACAGTTTGGCCAGGTTACGCCTTTGCTGCCACACTTCCGAGGAGACTTTTCTGTGGACCGTACCACCTCTTCTCAATTCAGGCATCCCATTGCACACCCCCAGGTACTTATAGCCCAGTCATCCTGGTGTAATGCCATCTGCAGGAGACTGAATTTATTACCGCCTTAAACACGGTGAGCTTATGATATACGCCAGTCAGTCATACCATTAAACCCACCTCCTTGTATCTACTCTCACCCTCCATATTATTAGCTCCACTTATTATATAGTAGCACTTTGTTATCCCCTTTTACCCTATTCTTTAAAGCCAGGACCCCCACAGGACCACCACAGAGCAGAGAGGTTCTATGTGGATGGTGGATCATTCCCAGCACTGCAGTAACACTGACATGGTGGTGGTGATGCAATACATTTCATTTTACATGAGGAGACATTTCTAGTGGCCCATCAGCAACATTTAGCTTGACGCTCTTATCCAGAGGGCGACTTACAAGGTTCTACCACTTTAACCACATTAGGGACTAGAGCTTGGGGTAGGCCAGTGTAGTGTTAGGAGTCTTGCCCAAGGACTCTTATTGGTATAGCACAGCATAGTGACCCATACTGGGATTCAAACCCCAGTCTCCCACGTGGGGTGGTGGCTACTTGGTGGGTAGTGGTGTTATCCGCTGAGCTACACCAACCAACCAATAGTGTGTGTTGTGCTGGCTACATGTAGATCAGACACAGTAGTGCTGCTGGAGTGTTTAAACCCTGTATCCACACACCGTCCACCTCATTAGACTCTCCTACCCTGCTGGTCCACCTTGAAGATGGAAAGTCAGAGACGATACCCACTTAGTACCCACTATGTGGTGGTCCACATAAGTATAGAGAGAAGCAGATGAACTACAGTCTGTAACTGTAGAACTGCAAAGTGCTCCTCTACGGTAAGTGGAGCTGATAAAACGGATACTGAAAATGGACGTAAGGAGGTGGTCCATAAAAGTGGGAAGGTATGACAGACTGGTCAGGTATCAGGTGGAGAAAGCACATCAGCAGGCTTGAGGGAAATTATTTAGGCATGCAGTTTGCACATGGCTATTTACTGAGGTGCAATCTTCCATATATATGTGCAAACTAAAGAAGTATATGTCCTGGGTGATCTACTACATTTCAGGTATGGCAACACACAGTGTAAAATGAGTGAAGCTGAAATACTTGCACCACATTTTTCCAACAGGATTATTATCACTGGAATTTTTATCGTAGATGATGGAAATTTAGGTCAGGCTGGAGCTGTAATCACCCAAAAGCATGGCATGAGGAACATCTGACAAATATTAAAAAGAGGAGAACGTATTAGGCTATTAAAAGATATTCCAGATAGTGGGTGTACTAAATGCTCCTCAGTGACAAAAGCAACTGCAAAACCGTTAAATAATTGAGTCACTTTATGGTTTTAACTCTAGTCATCTTGGCTTTTATTCCATTCTTTCCCTTTCCTCTTTTCTTTCTCTTTTTTTGCACCCACACACACATCTGTGCATACACACACAGCGCTACAATTCCCCAATGATGCATGCTGTGATTTCACAGCTTTCCCAAAATGTGAACTAGCTCTGTCTAGTCTCAGTGAAAGGCACATCAAACAAGGAGACAGAGGAGCAGTACAACTCAGACAAGCCACACACACACCCAGACACACACTTGTCAAAATCCCCCTAATAATTCCCATTTCACCCTTACTCCACCCCATTTTGCTAACCCCCCACCACATACAAGCCCAACCTCTGTCTTTTAAACACCACACACACATACCTGTTTTTAATGCAGCTTCAGGATGCAGAGTCATGCGCATAGTCTACATGTTAAGTATAACAAAACCTCATGTCCAAATACTCAGATGGAAAATACATTTTAGAAGATTTCATCCCAGTTAACTTTTGGGCCATACCTATAGGTCTGTTCATCATCACTTGCCAGCAGTGGCAGAAATCCCAGTCTACAGAAAATTCCATCCACGGAATCTGCACTGTGCAATTGTTTGCAAATCGGAACGCAGTGTGGTATTCATGCATCTGGAGGTATTACACAATAGTAACACTGTCAGACGTTTGCTGCTCGTTGTATAGTTTTCTTTGCACTGATGATGTACACACACACACACACACACACACACACACATACATACATACATGCACACACACACATACACACACACACACACACACACACACACACACCTACACACACACACACACACACACACACACACACACATACATACATGCACACACACACACACACATACCTACACACACACACACACACACACCTACACACACACACACACCTACACCTACACACACACACACACACACAGATACATGCACACACACACACACACACACACACATACATGCACACACACACACACACACACACACATACATGCACACACACACAGTGCTCTTTACATCTGCCTCAGAGCTCTATTTCAGAAGGAACTATGCATATATGTATGCAATAATTACATTCCATCTATCTTCTCCGAACCTATTCCTATCAGAGGTAATTCTGCCCTGCTGGAGTAATGAGTGTATTATACAACGCTGACGGAGTAGAGGAACACACACACACACACACCCACCCTCTGCCTGCATCCTTCCTTTCCATTCATCTCTCTCTCTCTCAGAAGGAACTATGCATTATATGTCTGCAATGTCTGTCATTCCTGTCTCTCTCTCTCCTGTCTGTCTGTTTCCTATCAGAGGTCTGTTCTGCCCTGCTGGAGTAATGAGTGTATTATACAACGCTGACGGAGTAGAGGAACACACACACACACACACACCCTCTGCCTGCATCCTTCCTTTCCATTCATCTCTCTCTCTCTCCCTCTGCCTGTCTGTCTGTCTGTCTGTCTGTCTGTCTATATATATATATATATATGCCTTACTCTTTTTTTCTATCCCTCTCTCTCTCATTTTGTCTTCTTCTCTTCAAATATACAAGCGAGAACATTATTCCCTCTCCCCCTCTCTCTGTCTCTCGCACTTGCTTCCTCTCCTCCTCTCTCTTTTTCTCTGTCTCAATTACTTCCTTGCTCTCTCCCTCTCCCTCATCTCTCACTTTCTCTCCCACATCAATTCTTTTCTCCTTCCATCTCCTCTGTCTCGTTTTCTCTTCGTTTTTTCTCATGTCTTGCTCTGTCTGTCTCCCTCTCTGTCGTGTTCTCTCTCAAACTTACTCTCTTTGATGTCCTCTTTGTCTCTGTTTCTCTGTTACTTACTCTCTTGTTCTCTTGCTCTCTCTCTATCTCTCTGTCTGTCTCCTTCTCTTCAGATGTACAAGTGCCTCCCTTGTGTCCTTCTCTCTTTCTTTCCCATACGGGCACTCCTACTTTCCCAATGACATTCTTTTCCCAATGTGAAATACCTTTATTTGCATGACCTGCATTTAGCCAAAGCAAGTAAAGAAGTAATTAACACACAGCACATAGACACACACACACACACACACACGCCCCCTTTATATACAGTATATAGACAGATCAAGCATGACATTATGCACCAACTCTTTGTCCATTTTATCAGCTTCACTTACCACATACATACACCTTGTTGTTCTACAGTTGCAGACAGTAGTCCATCTGTTTCATCACCTTTTGTTTCATGGTCAGGGTTGTATTGAGCTGTGTGATGTAGAGCTAAGTACTCTTGCTAGTGTCGCCTTTCTTCTCTGAGGCACAACATAGAGTATATGAAAGCCTGACAATACGCTGATTGTTTTTTTGGTGGTGGAGGAAGAAGTGTGTTTCGTCTATCTGCATTAGACCGCAGCATGTGCAGGTTCTCTGTTTTCTGGGCTGCCAGGTTCTGCGCTGTCCAGGCTGTATTCACTTCTTTTACATTTTGTGGGCACCTTTACTCTTTACCTCTGTATCATTTTTTTTCACTCATTCTATGGCTGTCTCCCTGTCTCTCACTTACTCCCTCTCTCTCTCCTTCTCTCTCCCTCTTTCTCTTTCTCCTTCTCTCATCCTCTTGCTTCGCACTCTTTGTCTCTCTCTCTCTCTCTCTCTCTCTCTCTCTCTCTCTCTCTCTCTCTCACACACACTCTCTTATTCTCCCCCTCTTTCATTCTCCTTCTTTCTTTTTCTTTATCTCTGCTTACTCTCTTGCTGTCTCCTTCTCTCAGATAAGAGCAGATTACTCATCTGCCCCTTCCACCCTTCTCTCTTACTCGTTCTCCCTCTGCTGAACAATCAAGTTAGTAAATTAATTTTTAAGCTTCAGTCATTAGTCGAGGCTGTAACTCTTTAAAAATAAATTTTTTGGACCAAATATGTTTTTGCATATGACCGTGAGGTTTTAGATCAGGTTTAAACAATTACAATTCACCTGAATGCTCTTACAGAATTAAAAGCATTCTCAGCCATTGTCTGTAGAACTGTGTTAATGGAACACAGGTAAGGGGGCTCATATGCATAGCGACATATATGCCTATAGATTGACAGGGGTGACAGGGGGCTGTCCTTTATGTTGTATGGTCCTGTCTAGTGTACTCATTTAACACCTGAACAAAGTATATGTCTAAAGCAAGTCTAGGTTGGTGAAATAATCATGGGTCTTCTTTATTTCTTGTTTAATTCTACTTGAAACTCATAAAAGACATATTTGTAACCCCCACTAGGACAAAGCACCCTTGCTAATCTGAATATTTAAGTTTAAGACTCAAGATAAATCCATGAATCATTTATTCAGTATCAATATTTAGATGTTGGTTGACTTACAGGTCTAATAAGCATGCACATTTAATTTGTAGCAGAGTGAGTTTTTTTTTTATTTTTTTAAGTCTATTCAAAAGCATTCAAACAATTTTTAGCTCACTGGATACAACCAACAAGTCAAATAAGTGCACTGAACCAACCAGTCTGCCATCTGAAACTGACAGAGGGTTCTACGACCTAAGTTAAAGAGGCCTACAGTAGCGGGTCCCACTATCAAAACAAACAGCTTTGAGTACCGCTGGGCCTCCACACGGAGACCGAGGTGAACGAACTATAGCTCACAATGAATGAGACCATTTTGTCTTCTGGCTGCTTCTTATTAAAATCAACGAATGGAGTAGCGGGTCACCCTGGCTTGTTGGAAATGTGGGCAATAACTCTTATTTACAGGGGCTACTTTAACTAATGCTTGTATGTGTGTGGCATGTGTGCTGGAATAAGATACACTTAAGGAGCCCCACAATTGGTGATGAACCTAAAAGCATAAAAAGTAATGACTAGTGGAAATAAACAGACAAATTTGGTTTTGACCAACAAAACATCATTACTTACATAACCTCTATAATGTGTTTTTGGTGGAATTTGTTTTGAATTTGTATGTGTGAATATGGAATCAATATTTATTCTTTATTTACTACGTAATACCATATTAAAACTATAGCATATCTTAAAGGAGCTCATTAGCAGGACTGTTGTGGCTCCACAGACAGACTCAATAGTCTTTTGTCCCCCGGCTACTGTACTCATTGTTGACAAAATGGTTCTTTTTCATTTTGAATAGTGCAGACATAATAACTCGTGCACACACGTGTAATGCACAATTGAGAATTCTACATCTGATTAAGGAATGACTTGTGTACTGTTTTCATACATTAGCTTATTTAATTACTACTGCGTATTTTGATTTGTATGGATGAAACAGCCATCTGCGCACTTATTAGGCAAACTTAACCACTGCCCCAGTGCCACCTGAGTGCTCTATTTTCATACCCACTTTATATAGTTAAATTGTCTTTTTGACCTATATCTCCTTGCATACTGATATTTTTTTCATAACTGGATGCCATGAAATCCCATCTGGGATCAATAAAGTATATTATGCTACTGTTCTATAGCCCGGCTACTCAGGTCTATGGTTTTTTTGAATATTAAGAAATATTGAGAATTTTTTAAATTGATTTCATACATTTAGCTTAAAGCTTTGTTTT
The DNA here is from genome assembly GCA_024036415.1 of Prochilodus magdalenae. Taxonomy (NCBI): domain Eukaryota; kingdom Metazoa; phylum Chordata; class Actinopteri; order Characiformes; family Prochilodontidae; genus Prochilodus; species Prochilodus magdalenae. The sequence goes on from JAMWET010005265.1 coordinate 210,029, forward strand.
GGGATATGCGCACTTCTTACTTTTTTACTGAGTGCCTGAAAGACTTGAAACCTTGCATACAGAGATTTTTTCAAATTCATGAAATCATCTGAATTATATTATGCACTGTTCTATGCTAAGGTCTATGGTTTTTGCATTAAGAAATATTATTTTTAAATTGCTGCTCATGCTGTGTTATATCCTTCTATTTTTACTTCTGAAAGACTGAAAATGAAATTTCTTTATAGCTTGTTTTCAATTAGTTTAATTACTTGTGAGATATTCCACAAGATGTTCCATAATATTACACAGCTTTATAATTTTTTTGTTTTTCCTGCCTCAACTTTTTTGAAATGTGTCATCGGCATTGTTGACACAATGCAACAGTAGTGCTGTCACCTCCCAGCAAGAAGAGCCTGGGTCCAATTCCCAACTGGGTCCTTTCTTTGTGGAGTCTGTATGTTCTCCGCATATCTGTATGGGTTTCATCCAGGTGCTCTGGTTTGCTCCCACAATCTTCTTTACCAACACAGTTAAATGAAGATCTATATCTCCAATTCATGACGTGTACCGAAAGTGCTGCTTTGTATTATTGAGTTTCTCTTATTACCAAAGTGATGAGGTAACATAAATTCATATACATTCATATTGTGTACCTCACTTACAAACGTGCACTGGTTACATCACTGTCTTGTATTTGCTATACACAGGCATACACCAGATAATAAACAAACACACATGATACACACACATATGCACGCACATGTATACATCCCACATACAAAGTCATTGATCTAGAGTTATTTTCCACACCCATGAATCTCAGATGATGCATATGTCCACCTCTTACACTTCCTATTGCTCAGACTCTTGATGTACCTAGCAATTATCTGTCATAACAGGTGTTTGACAGCAACTTAGCACCCATCAGCTGAATTCATTGTAGTGCTGCTCCTAAGACTTCACTTAAAGATGGACATTGTGACAGTACTGCTTTGTAGGTTGTTTTTTTTTTTAGTTATTATCCTGAACCAGCCTGTATCAGAGGACCGAAGCTGTAATCATCAAATTAAACTGTAAATAATAATATATATTAACAATTAGCCTTACCTTATACCTTATACACTGCTATTTAGAATGTTGAAATGCACATGCATTTAACATAGCACAGATATACATACAAACAGTATGCAAAATTACATGTTGAAATACAGTAATTAAGGTAACAAGTATGTAAGGGTATTGTTAATAGTAGATATAAGCTGATTAAGTGTGATGGGTGAGTAGGTGAACTGTTTCTAATGTAGGTTGGCATCTCAAGATGCCATATTAATATATGTAATATATTAAGTAATATATTACAGGAACTTTTTACAGTACATTACAATACATCTTCTGAGTAGTTGTGCTTTATTTGAGTATATACCTGAGTATATAGTTTTTGGAAACATATAAATTTAACTACACTACATTTGAAGGACAAATATTGTATTATACTTTTGGCTCTATGTTTTATGAATGCTCTTGTAACTTTGAAGCATAGCTTAAAAATCAGTTTCTGATTTTTTCTTTTTTTTCTGTACTTGTTCATCACACAAGATTAAGATCATAAAGAGAAACATTCCACCCATGGTCATATCTGAAGTCTGGGATTGAGATTCCTGAATTGAAGAAAGATTTGTACTATTTAAATGCTTGCTATGTTAACCACACACAAACTTCATCAGTGCCTTCACAAATCTGCCATCCAACCAGAGCAAGCATATCAGGTATGTGAATATGTGTTTAATGACGGTAGTCATTTCAAGTTATATATATATATATATATATATACTTGGTCAAATTACTTGCTTAACACAATGCTATGTCTCAATATATTTTTGTGCCAAGACTGAATGCTTCTCTTAAACTTCTCTTACAGTGGTCTCTGGTTTCACTGGTAACAGTGACTGAGTTTCATTCAGACTTTCTACTCTGTTTCTCACCATCACTCTCACTGTTACAGTTTTCTGTTATCCTATTCAATATCGCATTTAATTGTAAATACTTTTTCAACCCCAGGAGGATGGGTTCCCCTTGGGAGTCTTGGTTCTTTTCAAGGTTTCTTCCTCTTGCTTTCAGTTTTTACTTGCCACTGCTGCCTTTGGTTTGCTCACTGGTGGCTTGAACCGTGTAAAGTTCTGTAAATCTGCTATGTGACAACATCTATTGTAAAAGACCCTTTACAAATAAATCTGACCTTGGCATGTAGTTCCTGCAGCAGATATTAAATGCGCCAGGTAGTATGTTATTGGATTTGTAATGAATCTGATAACAGAGACAGTAGATCTCAACCTACAGCTTCTAAACCAGTTAGCATTAGTTAAGAGTTAGAATTACTGACTAAAGTCTGTTTATACAGCACCTCCAGTAATGTAAAGCAAAGGAGCTTTGAATTATTGGCACATATTCTGCTTTGTAAGATGGACTCTTTTATTAGCAAAGTGATGAGGTAACATACATTTTTATAAGGGCAGTATCTTGTCTCCAACCATATAGTCTGTTCTCCATTAATTTCCTTTAATTGTGATCTTTTTAGTTGAAAAATATGGAGATGGGACACTAGTCAAAATCTTATGAACATATTACAACGGATAAACTCTAATAAAGTGACGGGAACATGATGAATAAAAGTGCGGAAACAGAAAAGTAAACTATTTGACAGTCCTTCACACATTGTGGGGTAACTTCTTACTGTTAAGCTCATTTGGATTGAATTACGTTCATTTCTATGGATGGTACTGATGTTCTTAGTCAGCTGTACATCTTGTATGTCTGTATAAAGGAAAAGGCAAGACAGTGATCCAAAGCTCAATCCCAACACAAGCAACATACTTATCAGAGGAAATATTTGAAAAGGTAAGACATGCCAGCTCAGCTCTGTCAGCTCTGGATTTATATACAATCGAGCATGTATTTCTGTTTGAAAAGGAGACAGAAGCCAGAAATCAAACATCAACAGCTACAGACACTTGGCAAAACATCCTGGGAGCGCAACGCAATGCTGGTGATGTCAGAACAAAGTCACAAAGATTTTCAGGTTACTACATTTATGATATTGTTTAAATGTAAAATACTTATGGAGGGCACTGAAACCTTCACTTTTTCATGACTTGGGCTTTATTTGAAAAATGACTTTAATGTTTATTTGAATATTTGTAATGTCTTTGGTTTACATACAACAAAATATGCATTTTATATCTAAAAGTGCTCACAAGCCAATGTTAAGCCTATCTAAAAAATAAAATAAATTTGGCAATTAAATGATGTACAAATTAAGCAATGTACAATATGAACAGCTTACTTTAGGGCATATGTGAACCAGTGAGGAAACAAGCCCTTTTATGTGTACCATAATTAGCCTTGCTACCTATGTTTTGTTAGTGATTAGAAATCACTTCTTTTATAGATGATAGCTGTAGTCTGGAGCGATACATAGAGGTATACATAGAGTTGTTTACAAATCACAGACCTGACCAATTAACATATTTTGTTGATTTTTTGTTTCGGCAAAGTTGATGTACAATTACTCTATATCTCATTATTTTTCATTATCAAAAACAGAACAAAAATAATAACGGTTCCATGTGTAAGACAAGTCAGTACTACTTAATGCCTTTGGCAGTTAATAGGAGTGCTCTTTAAGCATAGCACCCAACCTCTAAACGCTGTCAACTCACAGTAAGAAGGGCCTGAGCTCAACTCCCAGCAGGGGTGTCCGGGATCCTTTCGCTGTGGAGTTTACAAGTTTATCCTGTATATGTGTGGGTTTCCTCTGGATGCTACAGTTTCCTCCCACAGTCCAAAGACATGCAGTCAGGTGAATGGGAGATACTGAATTGCAGAGGTGAGAGTAAATCACACATGTGCAAGTCTCAAGTAAGTCCCAAGGCTTAAGCAAGTCCCAAGTTAAAGTAGGAAAATTCAAGCAAGTCCTGCTGTGCTTCAAGAAAGTCTCAGGTCAAGTCATGTGCAGTTATGAAGCTCTAACTCCGATTTCCACATTCAAACAGTTAAAGACAGCAGCCATAAACAGCTGAATTTATCTTAAACATTAACGAATACTGTTTCATTTCTTCTTGGCCTTTTAATGCATCTGTTTTAAGTGCTTCTCATATGATACTGCTTTACTGTTTTTCTTTTACAGTGCACAAAAAACCAGAACCAAATAGTCATGTAAAAAAAAAATACTTATATCAAATGAAAACCTTTTTTTAAGCATATGTAAACATCTGGACATCTGATATTTATATGAACAATAATGAGAGACCTAGGCAATATAACAAAACACATAAAATAAGAGTCTTTTGTAAAAATTAATTTACCCAACAAACAACTGGCCAGGTTAGATTGTTCTTGCAAGTTCTACCCAAGAGCAGAGCACAAGATGTGTAAAGAAGTCTCAAACAATTCTAAAACATCATCACATGACCTACAGGTAGTTGCCATGCTGAAGTCAATGTTCATGCGTTCCATCAGAAAAACAGTGTAAGGCATTAATACTGAACGGATGTTACTTTAGAGGTGGACATTGATGGACATATGTCATATGGATGTCTCACAGTAGTAGTTTATCAAATATGAAAAATGTACAAATTGGTGTCTCCCGTAAGTAATGATATATATATATATCTTATTATTAAGATATTATCTTATTATATATAACATATGAGTAAATTGATGCCAATAAAAATAAATACAATTTAACCATAGCATATCTTACCAAACTACAGGTTGCAGTATGTTTAGCAGAGGGTTCTTTGTACACTAAAAGTCATATTAGATATGTTGTCACATGGAGGTTCAACAATATTAATTGAATTCTGGTTAATAATCAACTAAAGTTCTATTTTACCAATTTATTAGTTGTAGTATGTTTATTGGCTGGGTGTTTGTACCCTACAATTGATTACAGACTAAATTACAAGAGATTTAAGTGTCTCAGTAAAGTTGCAAAAGGTTTTGTTAAGTGTTACAATTAAGTGTTACTATGTCTTTCACATTTTTCCTTGTGTATTTCGGTGCATTTAAAGACTTTGTAATTAACATCAACAGGCTCTTCATTTCTCTACAACTGGTCAAATTAAACAGAGCCCACACTTAGAGACAGTCCCTTACTGTATTCGCTGCCTGCTGCATTGATCCTGGCTACAGTAGTCAAAAGTACTTGGCACAAGGAAAGATTGAGAACTCTTAAGAAATGTAATGAGTGTAGTTTGTTCCCTGGTTTACTTAGAAGATGCAATGTAAGGGCTTGTAGGAGGTATCTGTGAGCAGTAGTGGATGCGAAATGCGAATATCCACCGAATATCTGAAATCAACCTACAGATAACGTTTGATAATCTTCGGCTAGCCAAACACCTTTCTCTGTGCGTTGTGCAGTGATGGATGAAGTTGATCGTGGTGGTCATGTGACTGATGTTTGATCTGGAGACCTGCCATATTTGTTAAACCGAATGCAAATATTTAATATCAAATCAAGTCGAGCAGGCCTCAAGTCAAGTCATGTGACTCGAGTCCCCCAACTTTGCTAAACTGCCACTAGGTGTAAGCATGTGTGTAAATGTGTATGCCTGTGTGTTTACCATGCGATGGACTGGCAGCCTGTCCAGGGTGTTTCTTGCCTTCCTGTCCTCTGCACTGATAGGGCTCCAGCCCTCCACACCCATCCATCCCCCAACCCGGCGACCCAGAGAGATAAGCAGTAGTTAACTCGTTGGATTGTGTTAACTACTTCTAACTTAAAACATCAACAGATTATGTCATTTAGCCAAGAGTGCCAAAAATATTTTTATACCTACCCTGATTATTAAAGCTTTATTTTATTCTTCATGACATCAAATATTTCAAACTTCAGAGAGATGTTTGTAAATGTTAAGCATTTACAAGTTTTTACATAGTCTGTTATGTCCTTATATGTTTATTACTGTCATGCTTAATACTCATAATCTTCTTGTTGCATTCTGATTTTGTTTGTTTTGTTTGGATACATTGAGTTGACTGTATTTGAAGTCAATAAATAATTTAATGTAACATGTGTGATTGTTTACAAAAGTCAGTTAGCTTTTTTAAAATGTAATAAATAGTATAGTAATAGTAATAGCAAAAAGACAAAGGCTGCTTGGAGTTGGGAGGACTGTCCTCATGTATGTTTTTCTCGTTGGTGAAATGGATTGTGGGGTAAGATGTCTGGATATTGAGTGCTTTTCTGATGACGGCCAAAGACAAAGACCCCAATCTCAAAATATTCACCCTCAATCTCTGAACTTCCATTCTCTCTTAGTCTTAGCTGCAATAGTGGCCACATTTTGGGTTGAACAGTTAAACTCCTACTGATCTGAAGGCAAAAGTATTGCTCTCCTTCCTTTTATTTTTTTTCTATAACACACACACACACACAGTGCTTCACAGGGTTTTATTCTAATCGCAGGACTGACAGAGCCAATAGAGGAGGAGATTGGCCTTTATGGAAAAATGGCCAATCTCCATGGAGCGAGCAAAAGCAGCCTATTTACTGCAGCTCGCACAACCCTGCTCTCCATTTAGGAGGTCCCAGGGGGTGTAGTGTGAGGCGGGAATGATTCGACTCTTTTGTTTTGTTTTTTGGTTTTGTTTCTTGGGCCTCTTATTGAGCTTGAGGAAATTGGCCTTATTTGCTGTCTGGTCTGCATAAAGGATTCCACGTCGCCCAGAGCGTGTCTGAATGGACTAAAGAAGGCAGCCTCGATCTGGAAACTTTTCTACACCAGCACTGGGAATAGGCTAGGATAACACATTCAATGCTGAGGCATTTTGATCAAAAGTCATATTTTATAGTTACTCTGATTTATCAAATCTGTAATAGGGCTTTATTTGTTTGAATCCCCCACATAAATATTCAGAAACTACCTAGAACTACTAGAAACAATGTGGACATATAAAGACCATTTTGTAAATCTTTTATTCAGGGACAAAGGACATGAAACACAGAAAGCTCCGGTTCCACATGCATATGCATTTCACTTGTTACTAATTTATTAAATGCATCACTGAGGATTAGGTAAGACCTAAACATTACCAAGGACAAAACTAATTTCTTTGTGCAGAACATGCTTTTGTAAGAGGAAGTTAAGGTAGGTATAAGCGGATGGCATGAATCATGACTGATGGCATGGGAAGAAAAGTTGAACTGGCCTCAACTTTAAGCAAATTGAACAACATTGCATCACTGATGAATCAGGCAAAAACAACTTCCCATTGTCCTTGTACAATGCTAATGTATCTATTTACTTCTACCTGGAGGAAAAGTTAATAAAGCTGTGTCTGGTTTCCCTCTTGTGTATGATCCAGGACTTAACAAATAAGACCTCAACACCTGATTATTGGGTTGATTCACATCCTGTGTTGTAGACAGACACAACCCTCAAGTGCTGAGACATAATCAGCTAAGGAAGCCATGGATAGTGAACATGATCTAAATGAGCCAGGCCAAAGTACAGTTTTCCCATTATGGGATTAATTGGAGCACTATGTTGCATTTTAACCTTCTAAAGGAATTAATGGGATAAGCTCTTTGTCACAAAATCAATTATTAAAAATCACATATTTATATTAGACATTCCATAGATTGTTAAATACAATATTCTTTCTATTTTATAACTGCTGTTGATTTAAACAGCATGTACCTTGAATTAATTGTGCTAATATCGTTTACAACTTTACAACTAACCCCTCGGATCGTTACAGTTATCCCTGCCTGTGGGATAAGTAACATTTTCATTCTGAGCTATTCACAGGTAGTAAGGTCCATATTATCATCCCCTGGACACAAATATGTGGTGGGCCCCTACCTGACTACCGTTTTGTGTGGTCAGTGAATGTTTTATGAAATTGCAGCAGATTATGCAGGGCCTATGCAATGCCACCATTGGGCATGTCACCGCTATTGAGAGCACAGGTTAACATACACTCAATGACTATTGTCTCCACAATGTTGTCATATTATTGACATTATTGTCGACATTATCATAACATGACTATTAAGTAGTGTTGTGGCATGTATTATATGTATGGATAACATGACTACCTGTTGGCGAATTTGGTAAATTCCATGTAGTTCCATTCAGTCTTTGGGGAAATATGCACTCAGTGTGCACTTCACATTTGCAAACCAGACTTTATGTAGCAGCCCGGCTGCTGCACCCACGATGTGTGAAGGAGAGATACAGCAGATCCTTCCTTCCAGTTGCTGTCAGACTGTATAACATCCGCTGTCCTTTGTAGTCTATTTCTACAGTAGTCTACTTCTACAATGGTCACAAACATTTAGACTATGTGCAAAAAAACCTCAATATTCCATTTCTATTTCTACAATGTGCAATAAAACTCAGGAATCTATTTCTATTTCTACTATTTATGTTTTCTGTAATTACTGTATATATAGATCTTATTTATTATTTGTATGTTTCCTGACTGCATGGAATCGAGTTCTGATGTCTTAGTCCTCTGTGCTGGCTGTGGCATGTAAAC
>JAMWET010005266.1:0-2500 GCA_024036415.1 Prochilodus magdalenae
TAGGTGGGAAGGATGGATGGGACCATGTATCGTGAGATTTTTGGCCAACAACCTCCTTCACCCTCAGTAAGAGCACTGAAGATGGGTCGTGGCTGGGTCTTCCAGCATGATAACGACCCAAAACACACAGCCAGGGCAACTAAAGAGTGGCTCCGTAGGAAACATCCTTAAGGTCCTGTTGGTGGCCTAGCCAGTCTCCAGACCTGAAGCCAATAGAAATCTTTGGAGGGAGCTTAAAGTCCGTGTGGCCCAGCGACAGCCACGAAACCTGAAGGCTCTGGAGGAGATCTGTATGGAGGAGTGGGCCAAAATCCCTGCTGCAGTGTGTGCAAACCTTGTCAAGAACTACAGGAAACGTCTCATCTCTGTAATTGCAAACAAAGGTTTCTGTACCAAATATTAAGTTTCTTTTTCTGGTGTATCAAATACTTATTTCCCACAATAAAACGGAAATTAATTATTTAAAAATCATACAATGTATTTTTCTGGATTTTTGTTTTAGATTCCATCACTCACAGTTGAAGAGTACCTATGATAAAAATTACAGTCTTCTACATGCTTTGCAAGTGGGAAAACCTGAAAAATCAGCAGTGTATCCAAATACTTGTTCTCCCCACTGTATGTGTGTGTGTATATATATATATATATATATATATATATAACCTTAGTAGTACTTAAGTGTGCTTTATATAAGTATAATCATTTTAATTATATATATATATATATATATATATATCTTACTGTACTACAAATGTAATTTAATATAAGCACTTAAAGTACTTACTTTTTATTTAGGTATATTTACCGTACAGGGTACAGCTACATTCAATTAGTTCTACGTAAGTATATTTATAGCACTACCCAAACATAGTTTTGTGATTATCACTGGACACCAGTCGGCGGTTAATATTAACAAATAATAATAGAATTAATAGAAAACATGCCTTGGTAAGCTATAGTAAGATGTGGTAGTTTAAGCCCTTGGTAATAGCTCTAAATAAGTAACATGGTACTCAAGCAGCCATAATAAGAGTCATATTGTACACAGGTTGGGTAATTATGTTTGAATCTAGACAAGGATTTAATATTAGATGTAATATTATATCAAACTAATGGATAATAAGCTATTAAAATGATTAGCGGTGGTGGCAGCCAGCTGTATGACTTACGTTTCTGCGTCCTTGTAGAGTGTAGCTGTTAAAATGTTTCCTCCATCCGGTCAGATTCACTGGGGCTTCAATCCCAAAGAGTTGTCTCTGAGACAGTAATCATTTCATAATTAAAGAAAAGTGTCACGGGGAAAAAAATCACCAAAAATGACCATATATAGCTAATTAGCCAGGACTAACCGTCTGACTAACAGTCGTGAAGCACTACAGTACCACTACTGTTTATTTGGTGAATTGATCATAGTGGGGGGGAAATTAAATATTAAATGGGACTTAGGCTAAAGGTAATGGTAAATGTTGTACATTATGTTTTATTTCCTTTCATTTATTTACTTATTTACTTTTTAGATGGCATATGAATGTTGAACCTCTTTAAGCCTATTAAATATAGAGTATATTCCATTTTTTTAAATTATGTATAGCTAATAAAACACTTAATCTTTTAGAATTTTAGAATCTGTCAATAGAGGACAAAACTCTACTAGCTTCTCTGTTCACAAACCAAACTAAACATGAATACAGTAATAAAAGGGTTCATCTTGACTACAATTAGATGCACTTATACTGGAATTTTTTGCAGATATTTCTATGAACATATCCTTGCGATGGAAGTGCGGATACTTAGACATGTATATAATCTAGAACTTGGTAGAACCTTAATAAATGAAATACAGACCTACATAACGCTGATATCATTGTAGATCCCTGATGTTTGGCTTGGGAAAGCTGACTAACTGGTTAATATAATTTTTTCAAATAATATCAATACAATACTTTGATTACAGTTCCAATGTGTTCTTAACTCCTTTCTCACTATAATGGCTCTTAATAAGCCCAATTCTAAATACTTATAATTAGTTGAGGGGAGCTAACAGCTAGGCTAACAGTAGTTCAGGTGAACTGAGGAGCGTTAGCAGCAGCTAGCTGTAAACAGTGGGTACAGTAGTAACAGCTCTGAGGTAAATGTGGGTGTAGTGATTGTAGTGGGGTGTGTTTTTATCAGAATGAGCCTCAGAAAGTTAAAATATTCAGGTCTGAAGATTAATAAAAGATGAACTCACTTTAGAGGGTCAGTTTTAGAGTGAAGTAGCCGAGGGGAGCTAACAGCTAGGCTAACCGTATCTCAGGTGAACTGAGCGGCGTTAGCAGCAGCTAGTGATAACAGCTCTGAGGTAAATGTGGGTGAGTGGTAATCTGGACCGTATTAGCATACCACACTGTAGTGGTAGCCGAGGGGAGCTAAACTTACTGTACTGTATGACCAGCACACAGGGGGCGTATACAGTAAACTGGCCATTTCGAATACAGCCAGTCAGAATCTGTCACTGGCA
>JAMWET010005266.1:7500-27500 GCA_024036415.1 Prochilodus magdalenae
TCAGATAGGAACCCAAGGTAACAAGCTAGTGTCAATGTTCACAAGTCCACCATCAGGAGAACACTAACCAACAGTGGTGTGGATGGTGGGGTTTCAATCCTGCCATGTGTGCAGTCCCCCAAAGATGTTCAAACGTTTCGTGGACTGGTTAGACCAAAATGGCACGATAGGGTCCTATAGTATCATGGTTTCTATATTTATGTATCTAGATACCGAACATCTGTGCTGTAAGCACCTGAACATTGAGCTGCTAATCTAGTACCTGCACTGTACACATACCTACCTGCACACTTGCTGTATTACAACCCTGTATTGGTATAATGACCATAACGTTGAACTGAATTAAAGTTGAGTTGAAGGTTTCAGGTTTGGTTTGCTGCATCTGGGCCAAGACGGCTTACCAACCACGATGGAACCATTCATTCCAAATGATATCAGTAAATTCTAAAAGGAGTGTCAGGAGTGTTTACAAGTTGTTCCACCACTGAACTGAATAAGGTAAGGGTCTGGAATGACCAGAACCCACCAACCCAACAGAGTTGGAGCAGTTCTGAATGGAGGAACGGGCTAAAATTCCTCGGAGCCCGTGTGCAGGACTGATCAACAGTTACTGAAAATGTTTAGCTGCAGTCACTGCACGAATAGGTCCCCTCACATACAGTTCTTATCAGGCTCTGTAGGAACAAGCATGTTCTTTATCCCAGAGTTGAATCATTGAGCATGCTGTAACCTGACCTGAACCAGTGAAGCGAATGGGTTGGTTTATGTTTGCCAACAACTGACTGACCGCAAAGGCTGGCGCGGTTTCCTCTTTTCGAATCTCAGATTTACAACCTGCTTCAACCACAGTATGTTTGCAGATGTATGTGCCGGGTTAGCCGGATTAGCATGGCAGCTGAAACCCCTCACCCTCACCCAAATTCAGCAGTTTGCAAATATCCTCTTCAAAAAATCAATGTCTATTCAATCCAGTGCCCGGGCTGAAGTGCCCCCGGTACTCAGGAGGGGGTTGCATGTTGGCTGGCTGGCTGCCAGCAGCACTGAAACATCTCTTTCGTTTTCAGTTTGACTAATCAACATTCCACTCCTTCCACCAGTCTCTTGGAGACACTGGGCCATCTTCCAGATTCACAAAAGCCCCAGAGCATACCCAGCTTTCAGAGGTGTATCAAGGGTAGATGCAGTTACTGAGTTATAAAGGACACACCAGGGAAGCAACTGGCCACAGCGCCACCCTGAGGCAGACTGGCATGTGTGGCTGAACTTGTATTTAAGGCTTGATGTTTGATTAATGGACATAAATGGCTTTAAGGCATTCAGAAGGGTAATCCCCAGACAGCAAGCGGCAAAGATATGGCCCACGGTGGGCACTGGCAATCTGCTGGGAGCCCAAGGTGGCCCACATTTTACAACATGCACTTGGCCCACCTGGACCAAAACAGATCCGGTCCACTTCTAACGCAGTTGCCTATTTTTGAGGCATGGCCCTGATCTGGCATATATGTGGCCCACATCTTGCTAATGGGAGCCTACTCAAGTGCTGTCAACCCATCCAGATGAAGTGGGCCTGATGGAAATGGGGAATGTGGGCCAGATTTGGGCCAGAACAGTTAGGTTGTCTCGGTTAGGATACCTGGACCCTTCGGGACCCATTGTGTTTTGCACTCTTTGTATGTTGCCTATGCCTTTGAGCGTACTCTTCAGATTCTACCATGGATATACCACAGTTCTCTCAATGTCCTCTCTCGTACTGTAAATACACATTGCCTTATCTCTCAGATCTTCGTTCAGTCCAAGTCCCATGGCTATTTTCACTTTCACTGTTTGTGTTGTAAGCCCGCTACCCACTGCTGACTCAAAGCTGATGGGTTCCTCTTTTGGCTCCTAGTTCCCCTCAGTGTTTCCACCTCTGGCATTTAAGGATGCATTGCTGGCACTGTTGCCCCAGGCTTGCACCCGTACGTCTATAGAGCTGCTATAGACTATAGAGCTGCTCACTGTAAAAACTGTATATTTATCCAGAGCAACTTACAAGGTTAATGATTACGGGTAGGCCAACGTAGTGTTAGGAGTCTTGCCCAAGGATTCTTATTGGTGTAGCTCAGCATAGTCATCCAGATTGGGATTCGAACCCCAGTCTCCCACACGTAGAGGTGGCACCCTGAGTAGTGGTGTTACCCACTGAGCTACCCCAACCACATGAGTATTTGTATATGAGTATATGAGTATTTGAAATAAATACAATATGAACATAACCAGGCAAGAGTTCACCGTAACTCAGAATCGGTGTATCCTACCGTTTACCGTACCAACATAAGCCTAGGAGGTAGATGTAAAATGGGAAGCCCCAGGAAAGATGCTGATTATATGTGTGGTATTAGTTTTGCATTGCATCACTAGTCCTCCAGTGTTGGGAACTGTGGATGGGAACTGCTGTAAACCAACAATGGTTGGTTGGTTCCTTTCACAGATTCTCATACCCAGCTGGGTCTTTATACTCTGTTCCTGTCTAATACACATGACAAACTCTTCTTCGGAGAGTGAGAGGACAACAAGTGGACATAGCGTACTTATCAGGTAATCTCCAGTTGGCCTTTTTTCCTAGTTAAAACATGTCAGCATTGGGAAAGCTAAAACGCAAAGCTAACTCTATTGACAATGAAATGCAAACTGACAATTGGATGGTTTTGATTGATAGTGATGGTTCCTTGAACACAATTTGTCCGTGTATGTCCAATGTTGCTTCCTTCATCATTTACTTCATGCCTTATTTTAATTTTGGCTAAAGCACTGTATCCTTATACACGGCATGTGTACAATGGAGCTTTGACTTTAGTCGTGACATTTGTGGGTTCTGCCTGAGGTACAAATGAATGTTAGTAAGAGTCTAATCAGCCTCTCATTGAATTTTCTCAAATTGATTATTAAGAACCAATCTTGTGTGGGACCTTGGGACATATTTGGGACTAGTAATGCATTATAGCTCTGAAAAAAATGGCTCGTTATCCAATATATCCCAAAATATCTCAATTTTGGCATTTTTATAAAAAATTTTAACATGGAAAGCAATTTATGACATTTGGGACAATATAAATTGTCCAAAACTAGAAATATCATGTTCTATTTCAGTCCATTCAAAGTCAATAAACTGCTTTTAGTGGAGTTTAAAATTTATTTTTATGTATTGGAAGCGACCTATGCAGAGATGTTATAGCAAGACATACATTGACATAGACACTGAAAAAAAAACATGCTTATGAAGCAATATGAGCAGTTTATGCCAAAATTCGAAAGATGACAGCAGATATTTCATGAAGTGAAAGCCTTCATAATCCGAATACCAAACGAAAGTGATAATGACAACGGTTTCACTTTAGTGACCTTTAGAGGGAACCCACATCCCTTTAGTGTGGACTGCAGTTACCATCTCACAACATTATCGAGGTCCCTGGAGATTCCCTGGACCCTCTTACTGCTATTAGCTGTGGATGACCACCTTAGTGCTGCTTTAGCAATATGGCATTCCATGCATGTGTTGTGAAATCTCTATGAAGTTAATAAATAAGTGAAGTAAACACATCATATCAAATCTATGGTTGGTGTAGCTCAGCGGACAACACCACTACCCAGCAAGGAGCCACCACCATGTGTGGGAGGCTGGGGTTTGAATCCTGGTCTGGGTGACTATGCTGTGCTACACCAATAGGAGTCCTTGGGCAAGACTCTTAACACTACCTGTGATATGAATACCCTTGTAAGTTGCTCTGGATAAAAGCGTCAGCTAAATGCCATAAATGTAAACGTAGCTTAGCAGATAGGACCACCACATGTGGGAGACTGGGGTTTGAATCCCAGTCTAGGTAGCAAATACTTAGCTACACCAATAAGAGTCCTTGGGCAAGACTCCTAACACTGCACTGGCCTACCTGTAATATGGTTTAGCTTGTAAGTCGCTCTGGATAAGAGCCTTAGCTAAAAGCCCTAAATGATGGTGTTGATGAAATGCGGTGCTGTACATTTGGTGGTTGGTGTGGCTCAACAGTTAACACCACTACCCACCAAAGAGTCATGTGGGAGACTGGGGTTTGAATCCCAGTCTAGGTAGCAAATACTTAGCTACACCAATCAGAGACTTTGGGCAAGACTCCTAACACTGCACTGGCCTACCTGTAATATGAATAACCTGGATAAGAGCGTCAGCTAAATGTGTAGGTTTGTTATGGAAAACTTGAATATACATTTGTAACAGTTTTGAATTTAAGAAATTTTAAAAAAGTATCCAGCTAACTTTAATAGAAAACACAATTTCAGTACTCTAATAAAAGTATCAATCGTGAAATAGCACTGATACTTCCCAAATGTATGAAGCCCACTTTCAACAATGATCATCCTGGAAAAAAAAAGACAAAAAGATATGTTTTGACTGGCAACTTGGTTTACCTTTCAGTTTCTGTTTTCTGAACAGTTGAAAGCATGTCTAACCCAATATGCTACTGGTTCCCTTTTTGTAGGATGAAGATTTTGGCGGCGACCGTTTTCATATATTTCTATTTCTGGAGAGTGGAAAGTTTAAATTCTCCAAGACCGCGATGTCATCAATGTGACGAGCATCACTTTTGCAACTGCTCCGCAGAAAACCTTCTACAAGTCCCCGTCGTTCCAGCCAACGTTCTGGTCTTGGACGTGTCCTTCAATGACATTGAGTCCATTGAACACGGGGACCTCAGCAAGTACACCGACCTGAAAACTTTAAAGCTGGAGAAGAACAAACTTAGACTGATCCACGAAGACGCATTCGACTCACAACACAACCTGATAGTGCTTGACATGTCTTTCAATAGTCTCACGAACATTTCGTCATCCTGGTTTCACCAACTGAAGTCTCTCAAGCACCTCAATCTTTTGGGAAACCTATATACCACCTTAGGATCTGTTCCGCTCTTCCGGTTTGTAGGGGGTCTAAGAACCCTGAAGTTTGGCAACCCTGTACTAAAGGAAGTGGGTATCGATGTGTTCAGTGGGCTTAGCCGCCTGGACGAGATGGTGTTTGTTGGAAGTAACCTGAGGTCCTATGAGGCAGGCAGCTTCAAGACGACTCAACCCATCCCAACGGTTTCACTGAGCCTTGAAAACCTGTTTCAGGACAACCCAGTGCTCGTCTCAAAGATCCTTCAAGACGTTTCCCACCCTGAAACTTGGCTGACCATCCGAGACGTTCTGCTGAACACGGAGAAATCTATGCAACCCTTTAAAGAAACCAGACGAGGGGGCACCACGAGGCTCTCTGTACATAACTTGAGTGCTACAGATGAAGGAATCACGTCCTTCCTGAAGGTTATGGATGGTTCCCAATTGTCCTTGCTTGACGTTGTGGATATCAGGTTTAAAGGTCAAGGGTTCTGGGACAAAGCCCAGACAACACACTATGACCGCCTGCGCACTGTCCGAGTTCGCAATCTTGAAATTCAGGACTTCATCAACTTTACCAGCATGGCCCAGTTAGCGTTTTTTCTCAAGAACCCCACCGAGATTTCTGCCATCAACTGCACGGTGTTTGTCATGCCCTGCATAACCTCGTTTATTTTTAGAAAGATAGAATACTTGGACCTGAGCCAAAACCTACTATCAGATACCACCCTGAAAGAGTCGTTATGCCAGGGTGCGGGCATAATGCACAATCTCAACACGTTCAACGTGAGCCGGAACTCCCTGAAATCTCTCGAGCTCGTTTCTCACCTGGTATGGCGTCTTCGTAATCTTACGTTCCTGGACGTCAGTCACAACGACTTCCTGACAATGCCCCAGAAATGCACCTGGCCTCCGAGTCTGAGGTTTCTGAACCTGTCCTCCACAAAGCTTCATAAGGTAACACCATGCCTTCCGCTGAGCCTGGCGATCCTGGATCTTAGTCAAAATGACCTGAAAGAATTCCATCTCAGCCTTCCCAACCTTCAGGAGCTCGATCTTTCCGGAAACAGGTTTCTTCGGTTCCCTGATGGAAGAAGGTTCCCCGGTCTCAGTGTACTCCTCATTCAGAAGAATTCCCTGAACGTGTTCAACAGGAGTGACCTCATGAGGTTCAACAACCTGCGGTATTTGGAAGCCGGCCAGAACAATTTTGTATGCTCCTGTGAGTTCGTGACCTTTTTTAAGGATGACCTCGACCACCTTATCACACTCCGGGACGGTCTCGAGAACTACGTATGTGACTCTCCGTTCACGTTACGGGGTCGTACGGTTGTCAGGGCTCAGCTGTCAGTGTTTGAGTGTTATATGATTCCTGCCGTCTCCGTTCTCTGTGCTGCGATTGTCCTCACTCTAGTCCTCACTGGCGTGACCTGCTACAAGCTCCATGTTCTGTGGTACCTCCAGATGATCAGCGCATGGTTACGAGCCAAACGGAAACCGGCCGTACGACGAGCCGGGGCCGATCTTCGCTACGACGCTTTTGTTTCATACAGCCAACGAGATGCTGAGTGGGTTGAGGAAATCCTAGTTCCGAAGCTAGAAGGTGCCCAGCCTCCGTTTTCCCTCTGTCTTCACAAGCGGGACTTCCTTCCCGGACGCTGGATTGTGGACAGCATAATCGATTCCATTGAAAGGAGCCACCGCACCCTGTTCGTCCTGTCGGAGCACTTCGTCACGAGCGAGTGGTGCCGCTACGAACTGGACTTTTCGCATTTCCGCATCATCGATGAGCACAACGATTCGGCTGTCCTGGTCTTGCTGGAGCCGATTCCCAAAGAGACCGTTCCAAAGCGCTTCTGCAAACTGCGCAAGATCATGAACTCCAGGACGTACCTGGAGTGGCCTCAGGAGGAGGAAAGGAGGGAGGAGTTCTGGCGCAATCTGAAAGCCGCACTCCAGAGGGAGGATTCCTGACGCTTCGGCACCATTTGAACTCTTTATCGTTGTTCATTTAAGAATGCGTTAATATCAGTGTGACTTTATATAACGTGAATTAACCCACCAGGTCGGCCTAACAAACTCTTAACAAACCATTAACCATTAACTACTGTAGCTGCTTAAATCGTCTCACTGGAATTCCCGCTCTTTTATCTGTTACAAGGTGATGTCATCTCGTAATCCCTTTCCAATGCTTATTCCCAGCCTACCAGCATGCTTGGAACGCCCTCATACAGCGCACAGAGACCCAGACGAATTAGAACTGACCACTCCTGCACCAGTCTGGCTCATGAAGGTGGATCTACCAGCTTGTTCTACCACACTTTAGGATCGGACTCTGGATCAGACTGATACAGCAGAACCAGCACCATTGTAAAAATACTCACATAGGTATGGGGGTAGAACTAGCAGGGTGGCACTCTGGCAGTAGACCAGCAAGAAGAGATTGGGCAAGGAAACCAATCAGAGTACACTGTGGATAACAGGAGGCGGGGCTTAAAGACACCAAAGCTCTAGTGTTCTAGTAGAACCCAACAACACAGTTAGGATAGCTGAATATGAGCATTAGCATTGTGTATTTTGATGGTAAATGGACCAATAGAAAACACTTGACTTCAATAACGAGTTTTTTTTTTTAATTGTTTAAAAATTAAACTCATGATAAATTAAAACCAACAACAGTCTCGAAATGTTATTTGGAAAGGCAGTAGGCCTTACCGAACAGCAGTGCAGTCATCACTCAACATGTTCCAACAATTACAACTTGAATCAAAACAATAGCAACCACTCGGAAAGCTGGATTCACATAAACTGAATGTAAGGGCTACATCAGTTAAGAAGGACTGGGGGATGAAGCTAACATCTGCCAGACAGAAATGAAAGGCAGAAGTGATGAGTGATGAGTACAATTTGAAGGATGACTGGTGGTGGGTGGAGGTGGGTGGAGAACGCAGAAACACCGGCACCTGAAAGCAGCAAACCATGAGTGTTGAGTCAAGTGGCGCATTGCGATTGGCCAGAGTAATGAATGAATGAGTGACGAAGCATTGGAGTCTTCCTGGCAGATCTTCCACTAAAGCTTTCATTTCATCTTAACGGTATCTCTTTTCACTGTATGAGTCTTTGAGTGGTCTTGTGTTCATGTACCTGAGTTTCTACATGAGCTCACAGTAAGGCCGGGAGTTCCCCCCCTGATCACCCACCTATACTATAGGCAATGATGTGGCGGTATGACTTACCCACCCATAGACCACAACCCCAAGAAGAGAGACGTTCCATGAATGGTGGGACTGTGGGTGTTGCTAATGACTATCTTAATACATGGCTTGGGTTTAAATAGCTCATCCAATAATAACCCATGCAAATTTCTATTTGAACTAATTCCATACAAGGGTCCATATAATCCAATACCTGGACATTCTTGCTGATGTACGCATTTACAGAGTCAGTGGAGAAAGGAAGGATCTACCGCTCAACCATTTGGTCCTGGTGCCACCTACTGGATATATTGGAACACTCCATCTTAAAGGGCCCATGGATCACTTGCGACACTATTGGAGATGAACAGTGACTGGTGAGCTCTGTAATGAGACATGGTGGGTCAATGGAGGGTGCTATATCTGAGAATCTGCAATGAGGTGGGGCCAGTTCTCTCTGAGTAGACAGTTTAGGGCCACTTTTTGCAAATGACCCATCCATGAAGCCAAACACCCACATATACACACTTGGGGGGAACAGGCACAGTTGCCCAGAGTGGTGGGCAGCCCTATTCATGGCCCCAGGGAGAAGTTGTAGGGTTAGGTGCCTTGCTCATGGGTACTTCAGTCGTGTCCTGCTGGTTCAGGGAATCGAACTGGTCCCAGGGCTGGTTCCCGAACCTCCAGCCCACGCCTGCCCCGCTAGTAACCCAACAGACCCAGTTCCTCTGAGGATCCTGGAGCAAGCAGAAGGCAGATGTGACTGGAGCATCGTCATGGACAGTCGGGGTACCCATCTCCATTCGCCTTTGTAGTTCTATTTTGACACCCCCTTTTCACCCTGCTCCTCAATGGTCAGGACCCCCTCAAGACCACCACAGAGAATGTGTCATTAGGGTGGCTATTGTTAAACGCTTTAGTGTCACTGCTGAACCGAGAATATCCAGCCAACAGCGTCATGTGGGCAGCGTCCTGTGACCACTATTGACCTGTGACCACACACTAACCACACCACAGTGCAGGGTCGCTGCAGTGTTGACCATGACCTATATATAAAGGAAATGGGACTTCAGGTGTTTCTGTCCATCCCTCCACTCTGAGAAGGCACCTCAACACTATGGGTCTGAAAGGTTTGTAGAAAGGATACAGACACAACAGAGAAAATGCTGGGGTTCACATAACAACGGACTGACCACCCCAGAGTCCAGAACCTCAGTGCCACTGAATGTGTATAGGACTGTTTGGATAGGGGGAACTTTTCAAGGCTGATTTAAAAAAAAATCTGAACTTTTAAAAAGTGAATTTTTTTCAATAATGAGCTTTAGATGATGAGAATTTAGAAGACTGAAGTTTACAAGACAGGACTTTAGAAGACTGAACTTTACAAGATGGGACTTTAGAAGACTGAACTTTACGAGATGGGACTTTAGAAGACTGATTTTTAGAAGACTGCACTTTACAAGATGGGACTTTAGAAGACTGAACTTTACAAGACAGGACTTTAGAAGACTGAACTTTACAAGATGGGACTTTAGAAGACTAAACTTTAGAAGACTAAACTTTACATGATGGGACTTTAGAAGACTGAACTTTACAAGACAGGACTTTAGAAGACTGAACTTTAGAAGACAGGACTTTAGAAGACTTAACTTTACAAGACAGGACTTTAGAAGACAGGACTTTAGAAGACTGAACTTTAGAAGACTGAACTTTAGAAGATGGGAGTTTAGAAGACGGGAGTTTAGAAGACTGAACCTTACAAGACGGGACTTTAGAAGACTAATTTTTAGAAGACTGACCTTTACAAGATGGGACTTTACCGAGATTTCTGCCATCAACTGCACGGTTTGATTTTCGTGTTGTAGTAGAACCCAACAATGCAGTTAGGGTAACTGAATATGAGCATTAGCATTGTGTATTTTGATGGTACATGGACCAATAGAAAACACTTACAATTACTTTAATAACGAGTTATGATTTTTTTTTTAATCGTTTAAAAAATTAAACTCATGATAACTTGAAACCAACCACAGTCTCGCAATGTTATTAGGAAAGGCAGTAGACCGTTCCACACAGCAGTGCAGTCATCACTCAACATGTTCCAACAATTACAACCTGAATCAAAACAATAGCAACCAATCGGAAAGCTGGATTCACATAAACACAACCACCAAAGCAGCACCAACACTATAAAGCACGTGGCTGTCCTGCAGTTGCACTCCATCGTCCATCTAGACGTCTGAATGTAAGTGCTACATCAGTTAAGAAGGACTGGGGGATGAAGCTAACATCTATCAGAAAGACACGAAAGGCAGAAGTGATGAGTACAATTTGAAGGATGACTGGTGGTGGGTGGAGAACGCAGAAACGCCGGCACCTGAAAGCAGCAAACCATGAGTGTTGAGTCAAGTGGCGCATTGCGATTGGCCAGAGTAATGAATGAATGAGTGACGAAGCGTTGGAGTCTTCCTGGCAGGACTTCCACTAAAGCTTTCATTTCATCTTAACGGTATCTCTTTTCACTGTATGAGTCTTTGAGTGGTCTTGTGTTCATGTACCTGAGTTTCTACATGAGCTCACAGTAAGGCCAGGAGTTCCCCCCCTGATCACCCACCTATACTATAGGCAATGATGTGGTGGTATGACTTGCCCACCCATAGACCACAACCCCAAGAAGAGAGACGTTCTATGAATGGTGGGACTGTGGGTGTTGCTTAATACATGGCTTGGGTTTAAATAGCTCATCCAATAATAACCCATGCAAATTTCTATTTGAACTATTTGAAGGGTCACTGTAGTGTTGACCATGACCTATGTATAAAGGAAATGGGACTTCAGGTGTTTCTGTCCATCCCTCCACTCTGAGAAGGCACCTCAACACTATGGGTCTGAAATGCTGGGGTTCACATAACAACGGACTGACCACCCCAGAGTCCAGAACCTCAATGCCACTGAATGTGTATAGGACTGTTTGGATAGGGGGAACTTTTCAAGGCTGATTTTTAAAAAAATCTGAACTTTTAAAAAGTGAATTTTTTTCAATAATGAGCTTTAGATTATGAGAATTTAGAAGACTGAAGTTAACAAAAGACAGGACTTTACAAGACTGAACTTTACAAGATGGGACTTTAGAAGACTGATTTTTAAAAGACTGCACTTTACAAGATGGGACTTTAGAAGACTGAACTTTACAAGATGGGACTTTAGAAGACTGAAATTTACAAGACAGGACTTTAGAAGACTGAACTTTACAAGATGGGACTTTAGAAGACTGAACGTTAGAAGAATGAACTTTACAAGACGGGACTTTAAAAGACTGAACTTTAGAAGACTGAACTTTAGAAGACTGAATGTTAGAAGACTGAACTTTAGAAGACTGAACTTTATAAGATGGGTCTTTAGAAGACTGAACTTTACAAGATGGGACTTTAGAAGACTGAATTTGACAAGATGGGACTTTAGAAGACTGATTTTTAGAAGACTGAACTTTACAAGATGGGACTTTAGGAGACTGAACTTTAGAAGACAGGACTTTAGAAGACTGAACTTTACAAGATTGGACTTTAGAAGACTGAACTTTACAAGATGGGACTTTGGAAGACTGATTTTTAGAAGATTGTACTTTACAAGATTGGACTTTAGAAGACTGAACTTTACAAGATGGGACTTTAGAAGACTGATTTTTAGAAGACTGATCTTTACAAGACAGGACTTTAGAAGACTGAACTTTAGAAGACAGGACTTTAGAAGACTAAACTTTAGAAGACGGGACTTTAGAAGACTGACCTTTACAAGACCAGACTTTAGAAGACTGAACTTTAGAAGACTGAACTTTACAAGATGGGACTTTAGGAGACTGAACTTTAGAAGACAGGACTTTAGAAGACTAAACTTTACAAGATTGGACTTTAGAAGACTGAACTTTACAAGATGGGATTTAGAAGACTGATTTTTAGAAGACTGATCTTTACAAGACAGGACTTTAGAAGACTGAACTTTAGAAGACGGGACTTTAGAAGACTGACCTTTACAAGACCAGACTTTAAAAGACTGAACTTTAGAAGACTGAACTTTAGAAGACTGATTTTTAGAAGACTGATCTTTACAAGACAGGACTTTAGAAGACTGAACTTTAGAAGACAGGACTTTAGAAGACTAAACTTTAGAAGACGGGACTTTAGAAGACTGACCTTTACAAGACCTGACTTTAGAAGACTGAACTTTAGAAGACTGAACTTTACAAGACCAGACTTTAGAAGACTGAATTTTAGAAGACTGAACTTTAGAAAACTGAAATTTACAACATGTAACTTTAGAAGACTGAACTTTACAAGACGGGACTTTAGAAGAATGAACTTTAGAAGACTGAATTTTAGAAGACGGGCATTTAGAAGACTGAACTTTAGAAGACTGATTTTTAGAAGACTGATCTTTACAAGACAGGACTTTAGAAGACTGAACTTTAGAAGACAGGACTTTAGAAGACTAAACTTTAGAAGACGGGACTTTAGAAGACTGACCTTTACAAGACCAAACTTTCGAAGACTGAACTTTAGAAGACTGAACTTTACCAGACCAGACTTTAGAAGACTGAATTTTAGAAGACTGAACTTTAGAAGACTAAATTTACAACATGTAACTTTAGAAGACTGAACTTTACAAGACGGGACTTTAGAAGAATGAACTTT
Source organism: Prochilodus magdalenae (assembly GCA_024036415.1). Taxonomy (NCBI): domain Eukaryota; kingdom Metazoa; phylum Chordata; class Actinopteri; order Characiformes; family Prochilodontidae; genus Prochilodus; species Prochilodus magdalenae. The sequence goes on from JAMWET010005266.1 coordinate 20,291, forward strand.
AGAAGACTGAATTTTAGAAGACGGGCATTTAGAAGACTGAACTTTAGAAGTCTAAATTTTACAAGATGGAACTTTACAAGACGGGACTTTAGAAGACTGAACTTTAGAAGACTGAACTTTAGAAGACTGAATGTTAGAAGACTGAACTTTAGAAGACTGAACTTTACAAGATTGGACTTTAGAAGACTGAACTTTACAAGATGGGACTTTGGAAGACTGATTTTTAGAAGACTGTACTTTACAAGATTGGACTTTAGAAGACTGATTTTTAGAAGACTGATCTTTACAAGACAGGACTTTAGAAGACTGAACTTTAGAAGACAGGACTTTAGAAGACTAAACTTTAGAAGACTGAACTTTACAAGATGGGACTTTAGGAGACTGAACTTTAAAAGACAGGACTTTAGAAGACTAAACTTTACAAGATTGGACTTTAGAAGACTGAACTTTACAAGATGGGACTTTGGAAGACTGATTTTTAGAAGACTGTATTTTACAAGATGGGACTTTAGAAGACTGAACTTTACAAGATGGGACTTTAGAAGACTGATTTTTAGAAGACTGATCTTTACAAGACAGGACATTAGAAGACTGAACTTTAAAAGACGGGACTTTAGAAGACTGACCTTTACAAGACCAGACTTTAAAAGACTGAACTTTACAAGACCAGACTTTACAAGACCAGACTTTAGAAGACTGAATTTTAGAAGACTGAACTTTAGAAGACTGATTTTTAGAAGACTGATCTTTACAAGACCAGACTTTCGAAGACTGAACTTTACAAGACCAGACTTTAGAAGACTGAATTTTAGAAGACTGAACTTTAGAAGACTGAAATTTACAACATGTAACTTTAGAAGACTGAACTTTACAAGACGGGACTTTAGAAGAATGAACTTTAGAAGACTGAATTTTAGAAGACGGGCATTTAGAGGACTGAACTTTAGAAGTCTAAAGTTTACAAGATGGAACTTTACAAAACGGGACTTTAGAAGACTAAACGTTAGAAGACTGAACGTTAGAAGACTGAATTTTAGAAGAATGAACTTTAGAAGACTGAACTTTACAAGACCAGACTTTAGAAGGCTGAACTTTAGAAGACTGAAATTTACAACACGTAACTTTAGAAGACTGAACTTTACAAGACGGGACTTTAGAAGAATGAACTTTAGAAGACTGAATTTTAGAAGACGGGCATTTAGAAGACTGAACTTTAGAAGTCTAAACTTTACAAGATGGAACTTTACAAGACGGGACTTTAGAAGACTGAACATTAGAAGACTGAACGTTAGAAGACTGAACGTTAGAAGACTGAACGTTAGAAGACTGAACGTTAGAAGACTGAATTTTAGAAGATGGGCATTTAGAAGACTGAACTTTAGAAGTCTAAACTTTACAAGATAGAACTTTAGAAGACTGAACTTTTCATATTTTGTATATATGAACAGTTTCTGCTTAATTACTGATGCTGGAACAAAACTAACCTACACTTAATGTCCCAGTGACTGGAAGTTTGGCAACGATATTTGCATAATTCTATATTCCAGAAACATTTAGGAAGATGAAAGTGTATTGCTCAACTTGGTTATCTCCAGAGCTGTAATTTCATGGCTACGACGTTTAGGTTCTAATGTTCTTAAATTAATGCATGCTTTATGTACTTCACCATTTCGGAGTCCGGTGTTCCTGACCATATATGTCCGGTAAGGGTTGCATGTGGAGAAGAATAAGAAGCCACGGTAACAATGGGAAACATGCTTGTTGGTGACCTGCTATGAATGTTTGCATGAGCAGCTGGCTTCCTCTTCTCAAATCCTCAATTTTAGAGCATGGATCACTGGAGCAAGACGCCGTATGCTTTACATAAAAGGGTTTTGAAACTCTTGTTCTGGAACAAAAAAAAAGACAATTTTTTTTGGGTAAAATCTGACAAAATGAAACCGAGAGGTCGATTACTGGCAGGTCTTTATGACTATTACAAGATGCAATATATGGATTTTTCATCTGGACTTCAATTTTATGGCAAGTTCCCAAAGACTTCGCTGTTTGGTTCCTTCCTGTGACGCAACGTGACCTCCAATTGTTTCTCTGAGGGTGAAGCTTTTTGCTTGTCAAACAGCAGTTTGACGACCAGAACGTAACACATGAGAGATGCAGCAGACAGGTAATTTATTTCATGAATAATTCTATTAATAATAATAATAATAATACATGGCCTTATTACTAATGGTATAATGGCAACATCTTTACAGTTTGCTATTTTGGTTCTAAGAATGCTCATTGCGGTTTTTATCTTTTTTGCTTTCTATGGCTAATACTACTGCTATTATGTTCATAAACCAGACATATTAATAAGACATTAATAAGAATATGGCCGTGAACACATTCTTGTGTCCTCTGAGGAACATTGTCTTGGCAGTGGATGCGGTACTATTATACTGTCCTCTCTTAGTCATAGGATCAGGTATATATACATATACCTATATATATATATATATATACTTATCAAAAAAGAATAGCTGCACCCAGAAGGAATCAACCCAAAAGAATGAAACTTGGTGGGTAGATTTGACATTGTGAGAAATGCAAATGATTCAACTTTCACGCTTGGTGGTGCATGTGACGCAAGGATGGGGCTTACCGCTGTACCCGATTGATCCAACAGCCACAACTGCAGACATTCAGTGAGCAGTGATGCCACTCATTAGTCATCCTGTTAGTGCAGCAGACGTCTGCACCACGCCGGCCTACATGCTAGCAGAACGTTTTGAGGACTGTCCTTAACGCCACGTCACCGTCACCAGAGACTGCAGTGGTGTCGTACCAGACTGTCACGGAGTGACTTAGAATGACAGCGGGTCATCTTCAGTGACGAGTCTCGCTTTGGTCTTGGTGGAGACGCCCAACGAATCAGTGTGTGGAGTCACTGTGGTCAACACCGAGATGAACGGTGTCTTGTTGGTCGTCACATGTCCAGAAGGCCTGGTGTCACTCCACCTCCACCCCTACCACACCATCTGCAGGAACTGTGTGAGGATGTTCAAGCTGCATGGGATGGATTAACATGGGACACCATTAGGAACCTCTACAGCTCCATACCGAGACGTCTGGCATGTTGCGTTAGCCCTACTGAGACAGACTTCTGTAGGTGTAGCTCAATAAATATTGATCATATCAGTCTAAATGTATCATCAGTTATTGATCCTGGTGACCTTTATCTTCCTTCCCAACACCACTGCAACCCCACACCTCCTTCTGGGTGCAGCTGTTTTTTAAAGATGAGTGTATATATGATATAAATAGTATCAGTATATTTTCAATCAAGATTCTTACATTGAGCAGAAAAATCACAATTTCATATTTCCCCAAATTCTTTCAACCTTAATCTCAATCCAATGTATTCCAGACATCAAATGAATTCATCTTTAAAAATAAACATGCTAACTCACCTATGCATAAATAATATCAAGGCAATTATTGTCAAAAGTGATTGACGGTTTGTCTCAATAAATGCAATTTTGACATGTAAATATCTTGTGCTGTGATGGTCAGGGACTTTCGACTTGTGCATGTTCCTTGTAAAATGGAGAACACGGCCCAGGCATCTTATGAGTAATCGTCCATTATTAGCTCTTAAAGGAAATTCCCCTGAAAAATGGCTGAAGTGGTGACTAAATTCTGTGTGCATTATAATCCAGATTATAGCACAAAAAAATTCAATTTTCATACACTTTCAAACAAGAAACCATCACTGTGCCAAAGCTATCTTAGACCTAGCATGGAATTTTATCAAATTAAGTTTTTCTTTAATTGAATAAAAAATAGATTTCCAATATGGCTAATTTACCATTTTGTATATTTACAGCATGAACTGAATGGCAAGTCAATAAGTGCCTCAGAATCTCGATATATCATTCACTGTTAGCTTACCTTGGCTAGCTTTGTGCTGATTGGGCAAATCAGCCAATCGGTTCAGCTGCTGTCCTGCCCACACTGTATGCAGCCTGTCGTTTACTTAGGTAGTGATGCCAAACCGGAGCTCAAGAAACTTGTTGATTTTGCGCTCATTTGTACGTCACAGTCTAGTTTACATTGCTGACAGATTCGGGATGGACAGTGCATGCAAATGTTTGAGCACCCCAGGTCAAACTATCCACATTGTGAGTAGATGATGTGAGTAGAAGATGACCGCATCTCTAAAAGCCTATTGAAAATCAATATTGGTGTATTATTCTTGATAATTTCCCCAATGAAATATTTTCCGAACTTTTTTATTTTTGGAGGAAATGTGGCGAACTGAAACAGTTCAATGGAAAAACCAAGAAAGCTTTGTGAAAGAACTGGTGGTGGGATTCCTAAAAAGGGCAAGTCGAAGCCTCTGTTTAACTGTAAGACCTTCCGGGAGGTATATCAAACTGTGAAAAAAACACCTCCCTAGTTGTTGAGCACAAGGGTGGATCAGTCATGCGGGTGGAACAAGTTCAAGATTTCATTGAAAACCAGGAATATCTGGAAGTAAATCACATAGTTTGTGAAAAAGCTAAACATGGTAAAACAGATGGCTTCTACGACGAGACAATGATCCTAAACACACCATAAAATCCACAATGGATTACCTTCAGAAGTGCAAGCTGAAGGTTTTGCCAGGACCATCCCAGTCCCCCAACCTCAAATATCATCGCAAATCTGACCTCAGAAGAGCAGTGCATGCAGGCCGGTGCAAGAATTTCACAGAACTAGAAGGCTTGTAAAGGAAAGAATGGGCAACAATCCTCAAAACACGGACTGAAAGACTCTTAGCTGGTTAAAAAGCTTCTACAAGCTGTGATACTTGCTCAAACTTTGGTTTTGGTCCTTTTCCTTTTTGTTATCTTTCATATTTACCTTTAGAAATAACAAAACGTTTGACCAGGGTTGCCCAAAACCTCGTGTAGCGCTGTATATATTCATAAGTAAATCTATTATTGGACTTTTTGGTCAACACTGACTTTTTATTTTGGTCAATCTGAAATATTTTTATTGTAAAATATTGAACATTATTTATTTAAATGCTGGATATGTGCTCGATGGCTTAATTTCTAATTATCAAATAAGCGTTTTATTTTGCGACCTGTTTATTCTGATTTTCTATTCCACCTTAAATAGATTAGCCCTCATATTCTGGCAATGGTGCTTTAAAAAAAGATATTTTGGATGAAAGATCAAATTGATAAGCAAGTGGGAATGTTGATACCACCGGTTTTGCTTATGTTTGCCAGGGTACCAATATCTGCTTGTGGTACTGTAGTAGTGTATAGGCCCATTCCAGCATTATTTGTATTCCAGATCTCCAGAAGATACTGTGCTTTATGGGAATGTTCTTGATGTCAATCATAAAGAAATACAGTATTCATCATGTGACTGAATCCAAAGTGAAATGCAAATGCTTGTTCTCTTTTTTCGACAGAATGGACAAATTGCTATTCACGCTCCTCTATTTCACTTACACTTGGGTTCCCATTTTGACCTTCTCAAGACCCAGCTGTTCCAGATGTGACGAGTATCACTTCTGCAATTGCTCTGCTAGAAACTTCCCGCGCATTCCAGCAGTTCCCGAAGACGTGGAAACCCTTGACGTTTCCCTCAATGAGATTGAGTCGGTTGAGAAGCAGGATCTGAGAAGTTACACCAGACTGGGAAGCTTAAATATGCAGAGGAACAAACTTAACAAGATCCATAAAGAAGCATTCCATTCGCAGGCCAGCCTGGAGACGCTTGACCTGTCCTACAATCAACTAGAAAACATCCTGGCGTCCTGGTTTCATCACCTGAGGTCACTGAAGCACCTGAACCTTTTGGGAAACCTGTATACGACCCTAGGATCCGATCCCCTTTTCCAATATGGCGGGAACTTGCGAACATTGAAATTCGGAAACCTTGTATTGAGGAAAGTCGGGAAGAACCCATTTGATGGCATTACCCAGCTGAACGAGATGGTGTTTGTTGGAAGGAACCTGAGGTCATATGAGGCGGGAAGCTTCAAGATGACTCAACCCATCGAGACAGTCTCACTGAGCCTTCAAGACCTGTTTCAAGAAAGGCCAGCGCTGGTCTCAAAGATCCTTCGAGATGTTTCCCACCCTGAAACATGGCTGACCATCCGAGACGCTCTACTGAACACCAATGAATCAATGCAACCCCTGAGAGAAGTCCCAAAAGGGGGCACCACAAGATTTACCCTACAGAACATAAGCACCACCGACGAGGCTGTCACTGGGCTCCTAAAGATTTTGGACGGTTCCCCGCTGTCCTATCTTGGTATCGAGGATATACAGCTACGAGGGGGAGGCTGGTGGGAAGAGGCTTACACCGCACGCTTTGATAGTCTGCGCTCGGTCTTTGTTCGCAATGTTGAGATCCAAGGGTTCTTCAACTTTAGCAGTATGACCCAGTTAGCCTTTCTTCTCAAGTACCCCGCCGAGATATCCGTGATCAACAGCACCGTGTTTGTCATGCCCTGCATAACCTCGTACTTTCTGAAAAGGATAGAGTACCTGGACTTGAGTCAAAACCTGTTATCCGATGTCACGATGCAGGAAACCTTATGTCACGGTGTGGGCATAATGCACACTCTCAGCACGCTCAACGTGAGCTACAACTCCCTGAAATCTCTGGAGCTCATGTCCCGTCTGGTGACACGCCTGCAGAGGCTTGCGTTCCTGGACGTCAGTCACAACGACTTCCTGACCATGCCCCAGAAATGTCCCTGGCCTGCAAGTCTGAGGTTTCTAAATCTGTCCTCCACAAAGCTTCGTAAGGTAACACCGTGCCTTCCTATAACCCTGACCATCCTGGATCTCGGTCAAAATGACCTGACGGAGTTTCATCTCAGCCTTCCCAACCTGGTGGAGCTCCAGCTTTCAGGTAACAGGTTTCTTCGGTTCCCAGAGGGCGGGACGCTTCCCAGCCTGAGCACACTGCTCATTCAAAGGAACACCCTGAGCGTGTTCAACAGGAGTGACCTCATGAGGTTCAACAACCTGCGGTATTTGGAAGCCGGCCAGAACAACTTTGTATGCTCCTGTGAGTTCGTGACCTTTTTTAAGGATGACCTCGGCCACCTTATCACACTCCGGGACGGTCTCGAGAACTACGTATGTGACTCTCCGTTCACGTTACGGGGTCGTACGGTTGTCAGGGCTCAGCTGTCAGTGTTTGAGTGTTATATGAT
>JAMWET010005266.1:35000-50000 GCA_024036415.1 Prochilodus magdalenae
GTGTCCGTGTGTTCCAGGCCCGGGTTTACACATGCGGGCGCGAATGCCGCTCCGCCGGAGGGAGAGGCCTGCGAGTGAGATCACTGTGGGGAGGACAGTATCACAGCCGTACCGAAAGCTAGGCTGGTCCGTGTTCTCTGAGAGAAAGTGTGAAGCCTGGCTTGGTGAGGAAATCACACATGGGCGTGCAAAGCTGTAGAGAGGGCCGTGGCGAGGCGCCGAGAGTCGATGTAGGGCTGAACGAGTTTCTCTCTGGGGCCGGTTAAGCTACCAGACTGCCGGGGTTATGGTTGGATGCAGTGGTTCTGGTCTACCTCGACCGTCAGGCTCCTGCAGGTGGCGCTGCACGAGGAGGATGAGGCTGTGAATACCTGAGGGGCGTGAGTGACGGGATCCATAGGTTGGGAGGAGGTGCTACCGTGCAGGGAATGTCCCAAAGCGGAGGTTCATGATTGGCTAAAAGGAGGTGTATGGAAGAATGATTCCGCATGGGGAACACAGTTAAGGCGTCCCTGGCGTGGCTTTGGCTCGCTCCATGTTGTTGTTCCTGTTTGTAAGTCTACAGGTCCACTGGAACTCGCTGCAAGTGCTCCAGACATGTGCCGGATCCCAATGGATCAGCCTAATTATCCGATATCCGATCCGATTGGGACCAGCATCCGACCCTAATGTCGGACGGGTGCATCCCAGCAAGCAACGCTTTCTCTGAAGGGTCGGGGAATAATCTGAACCTATATTCAGAATATCGAGATACGAACTCGCTTCCATGCAGATATATAGCCTGGCCCAATGTCCCGCCCACAGCGTTATGGGATCGGTAAAATGTTGACCAACCAGAACTTCTGTAGTTTGTCAGGTGAATCCAATCAAACACGCATTTTGGTTTTGTGAGAGAGGGGGAATGGACTAGACCACTGCCTCTCTTTCACAGTGAGATGAAATGAAAAAAAAACGCCTCGCGGTTGAACAGCGAAGCTGGCCCAAAGCCCAAAGCCCGAAGGCCAATGCCCAAAGCCCGAAGGCCAAAGCCCGAAGGCCAAAGCCCCGAAGGCCAAAGCCCCGAAGGCCAAAGCCCGAAGCCTGAAGCCCGAAGCCCAAAACCCGAAGGCTAAAGCCCGAAGGCCAAAGCCCAAAGCCCAAAGCTCGAAGGCCAAAACCACGAAGGCCAAAACCACGAAGGCCAAAACCCCGAAGCCCAAATCCTGAACCCCAAAGCCTGAAGCCCGAAGCCCCAAAGCCCGAAGCCCCAAAGCCCGAAGCCCCAAAGCCCGAAGCCCCAAAGCCCGAAGCCCCAAAGCCCGAAGCCCAAAGCCCGAAGGCCAAAACCCTAAAGCCCGAAGCGTAAAACCCCGAAGCCCAAATCCCGAAGCCCAAATCCCAAAGCTCGAAGCCCGAAGCCCAAAACCCTGAAGCCCAAAGCCCAAAGCCTGAAGGCCAAAACCCCGAAGCCCAAAGCCCAAAGCCCGAAGGCCAATGCCCAATGCCGAAAGCCCAAAACCCCGAAGCCCAAAACCCCGAAGCCCAAAACCCCGAAGCCCAAATCCCGAAGCCCAAATCCCGGAGCCCAAATCCCGAAGCCCAGAGCCTGAAGCCCGAAGGCCAAAGCCCAAAACCCCGAAGCCCGAAGCCCGAAGCCCAAAATCCCGAAACCCAAAGCCCAATCCCCAAAGCCCGCCCATATGACTCCACTCACTTTAGCCAAACATATATGACTCATGCATGTTTGGACGTTTTCAGAGTGTGTGAGGTTTGGTTTAACACACTACTAACATGATGGATGGCCCAAATACTGGTCATCAAAAACATAAGCTAGACGAGCCACAGTGGAGCGTTTCTATTGGACCGTTAATCCCTAAATATTCATGCGGTCCAAAGTGTAGTTGCTGTGTTCAAATGATGGGATTTCGGCTATGTGTATTTTAACTTGGATTAAATATGGACCAATCTGACGGTCAAAGATTTGATTTGGTGTATGGTTGATGGTCGGTTAACAGATTGGCCAAAATTGACACCACTCGTGTACCAAATTTAAATTTTTAAATTTCATGTCAAAGTGCAGGGCTCCTCGGTCATACTGATACCTTGGTCCTGATACCTGGCATTCATGCACCATCTTCAGTGCTGTGGGCGCGTGTTTGTATTCGGTGCTTTGTGGGGACCCCGCTGTAAACATGGGAACGTGAAATGGCACCTGTAAGACAAAACTGCAGAAATGAAATATTATTTGAAATCTGTTATATCTGTTGTTGTCGATCTGAAAGCTGACCTCCCAGCTACACTCCCAACACTTGCTGACCTGACTCCTTTTAAAAGTGCACAAGGCTTCAAAGGGAAGTAAGGGAGGGCAGGAGACCTGCCAGTCATGGTTATTGAAAGGCATAATGTTGCAACACTTAAACTGAAATTCTGTTTTGTTTGATTTCACAATATGGTACCCAGCAAAGAAGAAGTTAACAGTGTCAGTGTCATGACTACTTTGGAGTCTCAGTACAGTGAGGGTGAAACCTGAACACGAACATGCAGTGCTATCTACTAACTAGTCCCATGGACTAGTCCAATTCTGGAACATTCTGGAATGTTCTGTCTGATCGGGAATGGTGTGCTTGTATACAGCTTTCTGATCCAGCATCATGAATGGGGTAGAAACCTGCACACGTCCATGGCCACAGGTGTATAAAAACAAGCACCTGGTCATGCCTGGCCTGCCTCTACAGACATTAGTGAGAGAATGGAGCTCAGTGAGCTCCAACGTGGCACCGTGGTAGGATGCCATCTGTGCAACAAGTCCAGTGGTGTACAGTAGAGCAGCGGAGACGTGTTCTCTAGAGTGATGAATCACACGTCTCCATCTGCCAGTCCCATGGACGAGTCTCGGTTTGGTGGTTGCCAGGAGAACGGTACTTGTCTGACTTGCACTGTGCCGAGTGTAAAGTTTGGTGGAGGCGGGATTATGGTGTGGGGTGTTGTTCTGGAGTTGGGCTCGGACCCCTAGTTCCAGTGAGGAACTCTCTGAGAGGTTCTGGACCGTTCCATGCTCCCAACTTTGTGGAACAGTTTGGGGACGGTCCCTTCCTGTTCCAACATGACCGCACACCAGTGCATATAGCAAGGCCCATAAAGACATGGAGTCCTGACCTCAACCTGATTGAACCCCTTTGGGATGGATTAGAGGGGAGACTGCGAGCCAGGCCTTCTGGTCCAACATCAGTGTCTGACCTTACACATGTGCTTCTGGAAGAACGGTCAGGAATTCCCATAACCACATTCCCAAACGTTGTGGAAAGCCTTCCCAGAAGAGCTGAAGCTGTTCTAGCCATAAGGGTGGGCCGACGTCATACTACACCCTATGGGTTAAGAATAGGATGTCACTCAAGCCAGCACTTGTGGCAATATAGTGTCCTTTGAAAGTCCCTCATTAATGAGTTCTGCTTTTGAGATGAGCGTGTGGAGTGTGCTACACACGGGCCAGGAGGAGTGCGGCGTTAACACACAACACCAGGTTGATGATTGACCCATTTATGGCCAAACGCATGTATATACTCGCGAGGATGTAGCAGCTTAAGGACTAACATCTCTTCCTGTGATCGGGGCAACTCTAGGGTGGAGAAGGTGAGCGAGCGGTCACGGCTACCACACCATGACCATGCTTTCAGGACCATGACAGTTTTTTCGCTGTTTCATTTCACTGGCAAATGTCTACATCAGGGTTCCCGTTTGGAAAGGCGCAGAGAGGATTCGGTTGCAGCGCTGAGCCGTTAGCCAAGACGGTGCTTTTGTGTTGCGGTAGCTCTGTTTATTTCAGAGCCTGAAACGTCTAGAACCTTTATACCCAAATAGCAGTGTAACACAGTGCAACTTGATATTTCTGAACTGGCGTTGCAGCCTGCGAGACCAACAAGTTGGGGACGGCTGAACTTGTGAGCTTGTCAGCTTCCATGTAGATGAGACCAATCAGGTCCACCCAAAACCTCCATGTGCTGAGACATCCCAACCACACCTTACTGGCAGTCCAGCACTCCAAGGCTCCAGCTAGACGAGGTGGATATTCTGGTCTTCTAGGCCCGAATCTCAATTTCTAGGCCCAAATTGCAGTTCAGCCCCACTGCCAACCAGCTACGGCTGACCTAGCAACAGCAAAATATTAGGTCATTATTCTAGAGGATGTGATGATGAGTTCCAAGGCAGTCTAATTAGAAGTTCCACAGAAATTACCACAAGGTTCAGAGGAAATGTATAAGTACATGACCCAAGAAGAAACTCAAAACAAGAGAAACAAGCCCAATTCTGGGCTGTAATCCAAAGCAATGATTGTCCTGGGTCTTTATTATCTTTTGTATTTTGTGGCGTCGTTTTATACCGTATAACTTTCCCGGTTCTTTCCCAGGATGGTGTTTCCAGTTTACTTCCCTGCTCAAACGTGTGACGTTACACTGTAATTTAGGCTAGAACCTGTTGGACATGTAGTTAGACCAGGGTCATTTGGTTGGACTGTCTTGGATACATCATTTCCTTATTGGTGTTAGCATCTCACACTTGCCTGGTTAATACCTAGAACCTTGGGTACTGTAAAAGAAAGGGTTACCAATGTGGGTATTATCGATCTGGCCATTGAGGAAGCCTATCCCAGTGCCCATAGGGTGGAACGCTGGAGGCCAGAGCGATTACAACTAGCAAATGTGAAGGAGAAGCAGTTGAGTGCTGGTTAGACCAAATTTGAACTCGTGCTCTGGGATCTCTAGTCTGAGATGTGAATTGGTGTCTCTGGGTTGAGCAGAAGTACAGTAGATGGGCATCTACCTTTCCATTCCATCGTTCCTAAGTGGGAAAAATACGGAATTTTACCATTTTTGTTTTCCCAAAAAACTGTAAGTCAGATGAAGAAGCAGTATAGCACACCATTTCCGATTGGACATCCACATTCTGGAGTTGGAACAATGTGGCTAATAGGTCTAGAATCACTAACATGGTAGTTTACAGTGGCAACCCTTTGGAATTGATTGTAGGTCATCTTAAAGTAGGTTCTGGTCTTCGTCCAATCGGGAGGTTTGGGTTTGAGCTGCTTTGACCACTCAAAGTCTCCACTAGAGCTATCCGCTAATGAAGCATGCCTCACAAAAAAGAGATCTCGGGAAACCTGCGATCAATAGTTGTTGATTAACGTTAAGCTGGAAAGGCTTTGAGAGCTCAGTCTGAAGTTCCCCAAACGTGGGTGTCCAGCCGAGATGTTTCCAGAATGCTCAGTAATGTGAAATACGTAGAGCTTAAAGCTTCAAGGAGTTAACATCAGTGTTCATGAGTCTACCATAGGACAAACAGCACTGGACAAGATTAGTGTCCATCGTGGCCAATCACTTCGGACCTGTAGTTTACCCAAGGACACTGTGGAACTCCAGAACGCTACCGTGACAGTGTCGTACGGGCTGGTGAGTCTTGTTGAGGGATAACAGACAGCAGTACCTATGATGTAAAACAGGCACCGGATACCAACCTGAAAGCATGGTGTTGATGTTAGGTGGAGGGAGCCCCCCGATTTGGGGCTGCTTTGCTCCTTCTGGACCTGGGCCAATTGCCATCATCAAGAGGAAAATGGAATTCCTAACTTGATGGTATTCTGGAGGAAGATGTCTGGTGGCGGTCTGCTGGCTGACGTCCAGAAAAACCTGGCTGTGGAGAGTGGCCCACTCAGAGGAATGGTCTAGTACCCTCCTTGAGGTCTACTTGGCGAGGGTCAGCCCTATCCTTGGTGCCCAGAGAGCAGTCGAGGGTTAGGTACCTCTGCAAGGGTCTATGTCCTGTTGGTTCCGGTGACCTTCTAGTCGTAAGGCTGGTTCATTGACCTCCAGCCCACGACACTTTACTGTCGCCAAAGAAGGTGGTTCCCAGATCCAAGGGTCCGTTTCCTGTTTTTCTCAGCACTATTAATTCTGTATTGGTGTGTACAAGTGAAGGGTTGTAATGGTTTGTGTTGTGTGGTTGGGATTTACGATGCTTCCACACTCTCCATGTTTGTTTCAGACTCATCAACTTTCTTTCTTCAGTTCGTTCTGTTGTGACCGCACTCGGCTCGCACCCAACCGTGCACCAAATATGGAAGCATCCCGGTCCCACAAACATCGTTGCTGCCTTTGCTTTCGAATGAACCTGCTGGTTAGAATTCAGGTTTGGACTTTTCCATCGAAATCTGGTCCCCCCACACATTTGCATGCCATATCATAGTCACATGACTCAAACTGTTCGCCAAACCTCATCAGGAGTTTGGGCTTCATTCATCCACTCTCCGCCAGATGGCCATCCAACAAAAGCAACCCCAAGACTAAGGCGTAGGCCATTCCGGGTGAACCCCAAGAACCCCAGGGCAACATCCAAGGTTCTGCGGGCCTCTCTTACACTGCCCAACGCCAGAGTCCACAGTCAGGCAAACCCTGACAAGAATAGCCAGAATGGAACGACAGCATGGAGAAAGCCATAGCTTTCCAGGATATCTGCCAGTTTCCTGGTATATCCTTAATAGCTTCCTAAACACCACCTGGAAAATGAATGGCATTAATGAGAGATGCCATGCTTTCAAAGTATCACGGTTTAGGGCTGCTTTGCTGCTGTTGACGGCGCTAGGAATACTCTATAGTGTAACGGAATTCTGAAGGATTAAGGTTAATCCAATGGAAGGGTGCAGGCAGAGCCCTTCATGCAAGAAAGCCCGTCAACACAACAGAGTTGAAGTAAGGAGGAATGAGCCAAGATTCCGAAGAAGCAAAGTCGATGTGCATTCCTGATAAGCAGTTATAGGATCCGCTGGGCTGAAATCATTGGAGCACAATGGGGCAACCTCAGTTCCAGAAAGCAGAGGTTCGTCTACTTTTCAGAGTAAACGAGTGTTCCACGAGTTTTGCCGGCTTCTCTTTATCCGGTATTAGTTACAACATTCATGTTGGAATTCCCAGAAGGGTTCTGAAACCGAATATAGAACTATGGTTGGGCTGCCAAAACTGCTACTTCACTTCATGGGTGGTTGCTTGTTTCTATTTTCCTATTGTGTGGTAAATGAAAATGTAATGACAGTAAACAAGCCTCGGTTGTGCCACAAATGCCACAGCCACTGATCTACATGCTGCGACAAGCAGAACGTGGAAAAGGAATGAGGAAGTTAGGGGAAAGAAGGATAAGGGGAAACAGGAGTGCTTGTGCAGTGCTTTCAGTTAGTGGAACGTAGCAGATGCACACGCACACATAACGCGCCTGGGTCAGCGACACCGATCCCTACACCGATCTAACAGCGCAACATGACGCAACACATGCTGCACTCGCGCTTGGGCAGAAATGATCTTAACCTTAGTCATTGCTTGTTGCTAAAGGCCCGTCATATCCCATTTGCACAATGTGCCAGTAGCACAGAATGCATTACCTGCAATGAACAGCGAACTAGAAGATCTACCGAATGCCGTGAAACTGTGGCCTTATGGGAAAAATCTATATATTTAGATGTTAGGATCTATATAGAGCCACGGAATCAATTGGGATAGTAATAAGCCAAATCAGTACATCAACATTCGTAGGGTCCTGGCGTAAGTTCAGCTCCAGCTACGATGGATGGATACTCATTGGTCCATGCACTAGAACGACTGTGTTGAGGGGTCTTACTGCATGACCCACTGTCTCTGGAGACGGATGTACCTCACGTTTCCCTTCACAATGCCCAGGTGAAACTGATAGCCAGGCATCCTGGCCCAGGTGCAGCCAAATGGGCCGGAGCTGTCATACTACCACCACCATGTTTCACAGATGGGATAAGGGTTTTAAGGGTCATGTGTAGAGAATGGGAAACACGGCACTCCAGCATCTCATCTAGACCGCAGATAGGGAGCAGCAGTATCCCCGTGCAGTCCTGCCATGCACACCATCGTTGGTCAGCGTTCTCTGTTGAATGATGGGCTAATGCTAGTCACGTTGAGAGAAGTCTTTAGAGGTCACCCTTGGTTGAGTTGTGACCTCGCGGACTGTTATACGTCTACTCTTGGAGTGGTCTTTGTTGGTTGACCTTTCCTATATTGTATATATGTTAAAGAAGAGAATATAGCGCTGTATCGATTAGCCATTACAATCAAATTGGCTACATCTTGACAGTGGATTCCTAAAATACTCCTAAGGCAAATACTATTCCGGTATCCTGTGATAATAACGGTTGCCACTTCTCAGACAAACAGCAGAAACAGATTTGACTACCAAAATACTGGGAAGCATCAAATTTCTTGTATCCTGTTGCTGTCTAGAGATAATGCCTCGGGACAGCATGATGCTAAAGCTACCACGTCAAGTCATGTGTTGAGCTAATGTGCGGATACTCTGTTAAACTGAGCTCCTCAGGAAGGCCTTTTACCAATCTTCGTTCTGTAGACCACATTGCCAAATAGCTGGAGCAGCTTGTGATGTCTAGCACACAGTGTTATAAGCCAGAGGAAGGACATTTGAAGCTCCAGCCCCAGAATAGTCTAGTGAAGGGCATTAGTGCACTAGTGAGCACTAGTGAATAGAAGTGTGCTTGGAAAAACTACAGCAGTAGCAGCAAATACCGCTACGGTGTTGTACAACGTAAGCGTCACAGCATGTCATGTATATTAATATGGAGCATGCATTAAACCATTAACAATGGTAATAATGAGCAGTTATCATAACTACCACTTCACAGGAATTGTCTTTAGCTCCATTATCATTGAACTTTTGTTCTGGTTTCCCATGTGGTTGCTAGTGTTGCTAGTGTTCTTGTGTAGTGGCGACATTTGGAGGAGTAGCCAAACACATCTGGCTGCACTGAATACTGAGCGTGGTGGACTTAAAGCTATAAGCATTATATAATATACCATCTTGGCCAAACAGGACCAGAAAGGAAATCTCAATCTGGTTTCCCAGGTGGTTGCTAAAGTGTTGCTAGTATTCTTATAATGTGGTGGCGACATTTGGAGGAGTATCCAAACACATCTGGCTGCACTGAGTACTGAGCGTGGTGGACCTAAAGCTATAAGCATTATATAATATACCATCTTGGCAAAACAGGACCAGAAAACTCAATTTGGTTTCCCAGGTGGTTGCTATAGTGTTGCTAGTATTCTTATAATGTGGTGGCGACATTTGGAGGAGTATCCAAACACATCTGGCTGCACTGAGTACTGAGCGTGGTGGACCTAAAGCTATAAGCATTATATAATATACCATCTTGGCAAAACAGGACCAGAAAACTCAATCTGGTTTCCCAGGTGGTTGCTATAGTGTTGCTAGTATTCTTATAATGTGGTGGCGACATTTGGAGGAGTATCAAAACACATCTGGCTGCACTGAATACTGAGCGTGGTGGACTTAAAGCTATAAGCATTATATAATATACCATCTTGGCGAAGGAGGACCAGAGAGGAAAACTCAATCTGGTTTCCCAGGTGGTTTCTAAAGTGTTGCTAGTATTCTTATAATGTGGTGGCGACATTTGGAGGAGTATCAAAACACATCTGGCTGCACTGAATACTGAGCGTGGTGGACCTAAAGCTATAAGCATTATATAATATACCATCTTGGCAAAACAGGACCAGAAAACTCAATCTGGTTTCCCAGGTGGTTGCTATAGTGTTGCTAGTATTCTTATAATGTGGTGGCGACATTTGGAGGAGTATCCAAACACATCTGGCTGCACTGAATACTGAGCGTGGTGGACTTAAAGCTATAAGCATTATATAATATACCATCTTGGCGAAGGAGGACCAGAGAGGAAAACTCAATCTGGTTTCCCAGGTGGTTGCTATAGTGTTGCTAGTATTCTTATAATGTGGTGGCGACATTTGGAGGAGTATCCAAACACATCTGGCTGCACTGAATACTGAGCGTGGTGGACTTAAAGCTATAAGCATTATATAATATACCATCTTGGCAAAACAGGACCAGAAAACTCAATCTGGTTTCCCAGGTGGTTGCTATAGTGTTGCTAGTATTCTTATAATGTGGTGGCGACATTTGGAGGAGTATCCAAACACATCTGGCTGCACTGAATACTGAGCGTGGTGGACTTAAGCTATAAGCATTATATAATATACCATCTTGGCGAAGGAGGACCAGAGAGGAAATCTCAATCTGGTTTCCCAGGTGGTTGCTATAGTGTTGCTAGTATTCTTATAATGTGGTGGCGACATTTGGAGGAGTATCCAAACACATCTGGCTGCACTGAGTACTGAGCGTGGTGGACCTAAAGCTATAAGCATTATATAATATACCATCTTGGCAAAACAGGACCAGAAAACTCAATCTGGTTTCCCAGGTGGTTGCTATAGTGTTGCTAGTATTCTTATAATGTGGTGGCGACATTTGGAGGAGTATCAAAACACATCTGGCTGCACTGAATACTGAGCGTGGTGGACTTAAAGCTATAAGCATTATATAATATACCATCTTGGCGAAACAGGACCAGAGAGGAAATCTCAATCTGGTTTCCCAGGTGGTTGCTAAAGTGTTGCTAGTATTCTTATAGTGTGGCGACATTTAGAAGAGCATCCAAACACATCTGGATGCACTGAATACTGAGCGTGGTGGACTTAAAGCTATAAGAATTATATATGATAGCATCTTGGTGAAGAAGAAGAACCAAAGACAAACACTGCACATGCAGCTTTTATTGAACTAGCAGCAATCTAGTACAGCAGCCATGCATGTTTACTTCATGGTAGACACAAGGCCACACCTCCCATGCCCCAACAGCAGTGTGGCTTGTGGTGGAAGCCACAACATTATGCACGTGGAGAGACATTTCAGGATGTTGAGCATTCCTGCATACATTCCATTGCTAAACAGTGTTTTTGAAGGAACGCTGGACACATACCGTTCCCCGTCAAACGAGTTAAAAAGAAAAAGTTAACCTATTCAGGCGCAGACTGTATGATTCTTCATTGTGGCGCAAAAAAAAAAAAAATTCCCAACCAACTTAATAATAATAAGCCATTTTAACCTTATTTGAATTCCCACCAACTGAGCTGTTAATGACCCTTGGGGCAAAGTGGCCTAGACTGACTATTATACTTACTGCTTTAAAGGTCATGAGCAAGACGGCGTAGTGAATATGGAACGTATGGAAGCCAGTGTTATCTGAGTTCAACCGGCATAACATGCTCCAACTGCCTGTGCTTAAAAGGAAATTCCGATAATTCCAACGAGGGTGTTGTAAACCAAACAAAAACTGCTGTCTGTTTTATCCAAATCCATACATGCCCCGCATATAGAAAGTTATGGGGTGTATGGTTTCACTGGTGGTTATGGAAAGTAGAATCAGTGGCTATATTTGTGTTGTCGGCATCGGGACGTCTGGTTCCATTCAACACCATTCCAAAGAAATCTCTACGCTTCTCTATAGTGCACCATCAAGCATCATAAAACTCGGAAGCATTGATTGCGTTGATCATAAAAATGGAAGCATTGATTGATTGAGAAGGCAGGGTTAAGGCTGTTGTAACAAAGCTAACTCGTTTAGCCAGAATTAGCTAGGTCTAAAAGCAGTGGTCGGGTGGCACAGTGACTAGTGCAGTTGCCTCAATGGCCTGGGTTCAATTCCCCGGCCAGGCAACCAGGGTTCATTCTATATGAGGTCTGAATTTTCTGTTTGGAAAAACAGATCTCAGTTAACACTACAGTCCAGTCTTCTTCGGGTTGCCAACGGAGTAGTAAACTGATACTGTGATTAATAATAATAATAATAATGATAATATTAATTATGAATAATAATGGTGAATCAGCTGTAGAATAAAATAAATGTGGTGATGACAGTAATGAGCTCAATCCTGCCGTTGGCATCTCATGACCACTGCATTGCGGTAATGTGGTTATTGTTAGAGCCCTGGGTGCTGAGAAGTTCTTACACCATTGCTATACATAAGTCTCCCTGGTGGTTGTGAAAGTGTTTCACTATAGTAGCCTATAGTTTACCTATAGCTTTAGTAGCCTATAGTTGGCAACAGTTACCTATAGTAGGCTACAGTAGGCTATAGTTGGCTATAGTTGCCTATAGCAGTCTGTGGTTGGCTGCAATTGCCTATAGTTTGATATAGTTGCCTATGGCTGACTATAGTTGTCTATAGTAGCCTGTAGTTGCCTATGGCAGGCTATAGTTGCCTATAGTAGCCTGTATTTGCATATAGCTCCTTGTAGTTGCCTATGGCAGGCTTTAGTTGCCTATAGTTGCCTATGGCTGGCTATAGTTGCCTATAGTAGCCTGTAGTTAGCTGTAAGTGTATGTAGTTGCCTATGGCTGGCCATAGTTGCCTATAGTAGCCTGTAGTTAGCTGTAAGTGTATGTAGTTGTGGCCATAGTTGCCTATAGTAGCCAGTAGTTGGCTGTAAGTGCCTGTAGTTGCCTATGGCTCGCTTTAGTTGCTTATGGCTGGCTATGGTTGCCTATAGTAGCCTGTAGTTGGCTGTAAGTGCCTGTAGTTGCCTATGGCTCACTTTAGTTGCCTATAGTTGCCTATGGCTGGCTATAGTTGCCTATAGTAGCCTGTAGTTAGCTGTAAGTGTTTGTAGTTGCCTATGGCTCGCTTTAGTTGCCTATAGTTGACTATGGCTGGCCATAGTTGCCTATAGTAGCCTGTAGTTAGCTGTAAGTGTTTGTAGTTGTGGCCATAGTTGCCTATAGTAGCCTGTAGTTAGCTGTAAGTGCTTGTAGTTGCCTATGGCAGGCTTTAGTTGCCTGTAGTTGTCTATGGCTGACCATAGTTGCCTATAGTAGCCTGTAGTTGGCTGTAAGTGCCTGTAGTTGCCTATGGCTCGCTTTAGTTGCCTATAGTTGCCTATGGCTGGCTATGGTTGCCTATAGTAGCCTGTAGTTGGCTGTAAGTGCCTGTAGTTGCCTATGGCTGGCTTTAGTTGCCTATAGTTGCATATGGCTGGCTATAGTTGCCTGTAGTAGCCTGTAGTTGGCTCTAAGTGCCTATAGTTGACTATGGCTGGCTTTAGTTGCCTATAGTTGCGTATGGCTGGCTATAGTTGCCTGTAGTGGCTTATAGCTGTTGTAGTTGGCAATAGTACCCTATAGCTGGCAATAGTAAGACCGATCAGAAGCTGTTCTGGATGACATGCCCAGTATAACTGACCTGAAACAATAACATTTGAAATCCCAGTTGCACTATTTCTATTTATCAGAATAATCTTTCAGCCCTAGCATCCCAGGTAGTTGCTAAGGTGTGGCTAGGCCATTGCTGTAGTATCCTAGATAGTGGTTAGGGTGAAACATAGCAACCTCCCCAACATAATTATTATAACATAACAGAGAGGAGTAATTTGGTTATGTCAAACCTTAATGATGATGATGATGATGATAATATCAATATCTGAAAATCCACAGTGTTGGAACATTTCACACATATAGATATAAACGTGTCTCAGGTTGTGGTTTAGACAAAAGCTCAAAACGGGCATTTCATTACGTGTCTGGGTCTGAAAGGTTACGGCCATGACTACATCCCTGATATAGACGGAGGACTGCTATGTATAATACTGCAGCTACATAGAACCATGATGATGCGCTTCTAGCCACAACTGTTTTCTTACCAGTAGACCTCTCCAGGGCAAGGCAGCCACACCGAGTGACAGCGAGTCAGTAAGACTCAAATAAGCCTTGAGCAGCTGAGCAGTCATTCCGGGCTTTCCTCTGTCTGGGGTATTCCTCGCCCTTTGCATTAGCTGCCTCGTGCCTGTAATCAAAGTCAAACAGCTTGAGTGAAATTTTAATTAAACTCCTCAGCAGCTTGGATCGAGTTGCAGCACTGCAGTTAGCAGATGCCTGGGTTTAGAGATGATCCCCAATGTACACTCCAGCAAAGCCTTACATGGCGGGCCATCCCTGAGGTTTATGGTAAGCAGTGGTCGTTAGCTACGTTCCTCATACCAAACGTGCAACCGTGGGATTGGGAAGTGTGGGATTGCCATGCTGTTGGGAAGGAAGATAAAGGTTACCAGGAACAGACTGATATGATCAATATCTATTGAGCTACACATACAGAAGTCTGTCTCTCAGTATGGCGTTGGGCCGCCATGTTTGCTAACCCAACACACCAGACGTCTCGGTATGGAGCTGTAGAGTTTCCTAATGGTGTCCTGTGATAATCAGTCCCATGCAGCTTGAATATCCCCACACAGTTCCTGTAGATGGTGCGGTAGGGTGGAGGTGGAGTGACACCAGGTCCTCTGGACCACACCATCGCAGTCTTTGGAGACGTTGACGGGATGCCCTTGTAATGATGTCTCTGCATGCATGTCGTCCTGCGTCTGCCAGCGGTGCTGGCACTAACGGGACACATGGAGGGCATCACTGCTCTGTGAATGTCCGCAGTCGTTGCTGTTGGGTCATTCTCTGTGGTTTGTGTAGGTTGTAAGTGCCTGTAGTTGACTATGGCTCGCTTTAGTTGCCTATAGTTGCCTATGGCTGGCCATAGTTGCCTATAGTAGCCTGTAGTTAGCTGTAAGTGCCTGTAGTTGCCTATGGCAGGCTTTAGTTGCCTATAGTTGCCTATGGCTGGCTATAGTTGCCTGTAGTAGCCTGTAGTTAGCTGTAAGTGCCTATAGTTGACTATGGCTGACTTTAGTTGCCTGTAGTTGCCTGTAGTTGCCTGTAGTAGCCTGTAGTTCGCTGTAAGTGCCTGTAGTTGCCTATGGCTCGCTTTAGTTGCCTATGGCTCGCTATGGTTGCCTATAGTAGCCTGTAGTTAGCTGTAAGTGCCTATAGTTGACTATGGCTCACTTTAGTTGCCTATAGTTGCCTATGGCTGGCTATGGTTGCCTATAGTAGCCTGTAGTTAGCTGTAAGTGCTTGTAGTTGCCTATGGCAGGCTTTAGTTGCCTATAGTTGTCTATGGCCGGCTATGGTTGCCTATAGTAGCCTGTAGTTGGCCGTAAGTGCCTATAGTTGCATATGGCTGGCTATAGTTGCCTGTAGTAGCCTGTAGTTAGCTGTAAGTGCCTATAGTTGACTATGGCTG
Source organism: Prochilodus magdalenae (assembly GCA_024036415.1). Lineage (NCBI taxonomy): Eukaryota > Metazoa > Chordata > Actinopteri > Characiformes > Prochilodontidae > Prochilodus > Prochilodus magdalenae. The sequence goes on from JAMWET010005266.1 coordinate 49,997, forward strand.
ACTT
>JAMWET010005266.1:55000-72500 GCA_024036415.1 Prochilodus magdalenae
GTGTATGTATATGGGCGTGTGTGTGCGTTGGTGTGTGTTAGTGTATCTGTATTTGTGTGTGTATGTGTGTTAGCGTGTGTGTGTGTGATTACATATGTATGTATTTGGATGTGTGTTTAAAAGTGTGCATTTAATTGTGTGTATATGGGCATGTGCGTGTATGTTGATGTATGTGTATTTTTGGGTGTTTGCTAATATACGTGTGTACATGTTGGTGTGCGTATTTGTGTGTGTGTGTTGTATGCATGTTAGTGTTTGTGTGTGTTAGTGTTTGTGTATTTGTGTGTGTGTGTACATGTATTGCTGTGTGTGTGTTGATGCATGTGTGTATTTGGGTGTGTGCTAGTATGTGTGTGTATGTATATATGTGTGCATGATGGTGTGTATATTTGTGTGTGTTGATGTATGTGTTTATTTGGGTGTGTGTTGTATGCATGTTAGTGTTTGTCTGTGTAAGTGTTTGTGTATTTGTGTGTGTATACATGTATTGCTGTGTGTGTGTGTGTGTGTGTGTGTGTGTGTGTGTGTGTGTGTGTGTGTGTGTTGATGTATGTGTGTATTTGGGTGTGTGTTATTATGTGTGTGCATGTATATGGGGATGTGTGCATATTGGTGTGTATTTTTGTGTGTGTTGATGTATGTGTGTGTGTGTGCGCTTGTCTATTTGTTTGTGTGTGTGTGTGTGTGTGTGTGTAGGTATGTGTGTGTATTTGTGTTTTGCTGTGTGTGTTAGTAATGTCTATTTGTGTGGGTGTGTTCGTGTGTGTTGATATATGTGTGTGTGCTTGCCTATTTGTGTGTGTGTGTATAGGTGTGTATTTGTGTGTTGGTGTGTGTGTTAGTAATGTCTATTTGTGTCGATATATCTATGTGTGTGTTTGAGTGTTTTGTATATATGTGTATGTGCTGGTCTATTTATGTGTATGTGTGTGTGTGTGTGTGTGTGTATTTGTGTGTGTGTGTGTGTTTATGTGTGTGTATTTGTGTGTTGGTGTGTGTGTTAGTGATGTCTGTGTGTGTGTTTATGTGTGTGTGTTTGTGTGTTGGTGTGTGTGTTAGTGATGTCTATTTGTGTGTGTGTGTGTTAGTGATGTCTATTTGTGTGTGTGTGTGTGTGTGTGTGTGTTAGTGATGTCTATTTGTGTGTGTGTGTGTGTGTGTGTGTTTGTGTGTGTGTTTTTGTGTGTTTTTGTGTGTTGGTGTGTGTGTGTGTGTTAGTGATGTCTATTTGTGTGGGGGTGTGTGTGTGTGTGTGTGTGTGTGTGTGTGTGTGTGTGTGTGTGTTAGTGATGTCTATTTGTGTGGGGGTGTGTAAATGGGCGTGTGTTGCTACTCTCTTTGATCCTCTCTGGTTTGTTTTTGTTTTCCTGGCCTCTCTGGTCCTGCAGGCTCTTCTGCAGAAACCAACATGTGTGCACATGCATGTGATAGAGTTGTCACGAAAGCCACTCGGCTCCAGACTCCCAGATTTTCTCACTCGCTGTGCAAGTCATGGATAATTTGTTCAGTGCTGCATATTTAATAGTAAGATGAATTATTAATGCAGGAGTTTCCCTCCGATTTAAGGGCCTCTGGTTTATCAGTCTTCTGGTTTTCAGAGTGTTGCTAATTCCCGGTCCTGCAGAGCAGCTATATACCCAACGATGCGCAAACAGACATGAGTAGTCAAACTGCATGTTTGTTGATTTTGGAAGTTCCAGGGAACTCAATAACGTCATGTTCTTACAGCACACGCTCTATTTATGTTTTTAATTTGATCATATGTACGTATATACGTTAAAGATGCCATAGAATGCGTTTTTCCCGTTTTCAGATTGTTCTCTGACGTTCTTCGTAGAAGGTATGTAGCTACGGTCTGGGGGCAGTTTTACACCTTTGATGTGGTCCTAGATTCAAACCAGCTGTTTTGCCTTGTATGGTGTGCTCATTATTATGCTGATGAGCTCTGCATGGTTAGGCTCGTTTGGAAGCAACTCGTGGAACCAGAAATGGATCCTTAGGCTTTCTATTCGCCAGCTTATGCAAATGTTTCATTCCACCTTAAATGGTGCCTCGATCACAATCTGGCACCTGTACAAGTGGGAACAAACATTAGATTAAGCGAATAAACAGGAAGCAACTTCAGCCTCGTTTAACAATTGAGCATGTACTGTTGACAGTTCAGTTCCAGAGAAGGGAACGAACAGTGACAACATCCCTTCCCAGTCTGGAATGGTGGATTTCTGCATGTGTGATTGGACTTTGTTGTCATAGCCTCTTCTGGGCTGGGACTTCAGCTGGTGTATGTGCATTTTGGGTGGATTCAGGACTGGAATTGTGGAGACAGCTCAGACAACTGGGGACAACTTCACCAGCGGCACTCAAACCATCGCACACAACTGTATATCAGGCACTGGCAGGTTCATTCTAGGTCAGGGGTTCCCAACCCTGGTTCAGCCATGCATGTTTTCCTGCCAAACACACCCACTTCAACTCAAGAAGGGCTCAGCAGATGAACTGTCAGATGTGCTGGGTTCAGTGCAAGTGCTAAAACGTGCAAGGCAGGGGAACCTCCAGAATCCACTGCTCTAGAACACTGAACAGTGACATGAAGAATTGCGTAGTTGGGCCAGATTTGGTGGATGCTGCCTTCCCTGGCCCAATTCCGAGAAGAGTTTCCTGTAGACTGGGATTTTAGCCACCGCTGGTGGACCCGTATGATCGTACGCTCCCATACACCTGCAGATTCAGCTACTTCCTCACACTATGGTCAAAGTACAGTCACTTAACATCTGCTCTGGAGCCAGTTTCCACACATGGAACGAGACATTCCCTGCACTCTAGCACCTCGTCCCAATCTATGGATCCCGTCACGTTCATGTAGTTTCAGGAAAGTGGTCCCACTGGTTCCACTGCCACTTCTGTTGGGCAAAACCTACAGTACAAGTCCTTCAGCCAAGTTCCTGAGGTCCCACGCACTGGAAGGCCTTGCATCCCACCAAAACGTTCCAATGAGTAGAGCAGGATGAGTCTACTGTATAAACCCGGATGGGTTCCTAGCTGGGTTCCTAGCTCCAGTAGACCCTGAGGGTGCCTTGCTGTGGTCTTATGTTGTCTTGGCCCTATCGCTCACTTCATCTCCTCTAGTTTACCTCCCATCTCAACTGGGAATCCATTCTAAAGTGCTGGTGAGGTTGCCTTCCCCTCACATTCGCCTTCCAGCACATTAGAACCCAGAGTAAACCCTCTTTCTCAGAGTTATATTTAACACCGGTCTGCGGCGCGCTCATTCATAGGACGCGACGGAATACAGAAGTCTTGAGAAAGACCCTCGGTGATGCAATCGCATTCTAGCCGTGCACAAAAAAAAAAGCAGCCCACTTCCTGCTTATTTCACAACCATTCTGCCAGCGAATTTATTTAGTTCTGGCCTTTTAAGTAGAGAGCGTCGAGCGTTGCCCTCACGCAGTGGTAAGAACGTAATAACCAGCCATGATTTCCATTGAGAGCCAATGAGCACCAATCAAAGCTGTAAACCACTTTTCAACAGCCCCGCCCCCAAAGCTCGTCTCGTGTTGCGCCTGGGAAAGGATCTGCGGATGGTTCCACTTGTTTGAACACCTGTTTGCCATTGCACTGGAGTGTAGTTACCGTGCATATCATCGCCCTGCCTTCCAAAACGGTTACTGACGTGGCGGATATACTTATGAAAAGGTCATTTCTGGTCAGTTCTGGTTCACACAGTTGGGATATTCTGTACTGATGCAGGCCTCGGGCTGTTAGCCCTGTGATCTAGCCGTCTGGCAATTTGAGAACTTCAGGAAAAGTTGAAACCAGGCCCTCGCGGTTTCGCCTGAGCTTGTGAAAGCTGAAGGTCGGGAGCAAATGGGAAAATAAATATCTAATCAGTGTTTGCCGTGAATGAGCCAAGGTCTCCGAGAGAGGGGTTGTGTGGAAATATCAAGGCTTGTTATATAAAGCCACGGAGCGCCAAGCTCTTCGGAGAGCAGGCCTCGGTGCTTAGAGTTTGGAATGCGTTGCGATGTGAAGCTCTGATCATGTGTACTCATGCGTTTGTCCTCTCTTCTCTCTTCTCGTCTTCCCTCTTTAGTCTGCTGTTTCGTGGTACACAAGCGCTGCCATGAGTTTGTCACCTTTTCCTGCCCTGGAGCCGATAAGGGTCCTGCCTCAGACGTGAGTTCACATATATACAGTATCTATCTATCTCTCTCTCTCATTTTCACTCACTCACTCTCTCTCTTTCTGAATGTGTTGTCTACTCCTTCCTCCTAGCGAATTGCACTTCCTCTACAGATAAAAAAATAAAAGATAAACTAGCCATCTCCTCCTGACTAAGCAAGATCCCCTCTAAAGACGTGTAACCAGACTGATTTAGGTATTTAAGTATCAGCAGGAGCTATAAAGGCATAGTTGGTTAACCATGCTAGCGCAAAAATGGAGCGTGTCATAGGTCTTACACAAATGCACAGCCATGGGGAACCGTTGCACCGGCCGCAAAGGGTTAAAAAAAAAAAAAAACGAGGCACCAGAATAAATCTAGTTCCAACATTTAATAACAGGCTAAAGCTTTGAGTAACGGGAGCTGCTAGCAAGATGAGCTAATGGGCTAATAAACGTACCCCGCTAATGCTAGTGCGCTGTTAGCCGTGAACTGGCGAAGCTGGTGCTAGGCGGCTAACGTTACAAAGGACGGCAGTACACTGGAAAACTTGTTTTGTTACTCAAGACCAGGCAAAGCAAAGAACCAGGACTAGAATGGCTGGTTCCCAAGAAAGCACAAACATGGCGGACCACTGTTGGTTCACTAATAGCAAAGCTGGCGGACCACTGTTGGTTCACTAATGGCAAAGCTGGCGGTCCACTGTTGGTTCGCTAATGGCAAAGCTGGCGGTCCACTGTTGGTTCCCTAATGGCAAAGCTGGCGGTCCACTGTTGGTTCTCTAATGGCAAAAGCTAATGGCAAAGCTGGCGGTCCACTGTTGGTTCGCTAATGGCAAAGCTGGCGGTCCACTGTTGGTTCGCTAATGGCAAAGCTGGCGGTCCACTGTTGGTTCCCTAATGGCAAAGCTGCCGGTCCACTGTTGGTTCCCTAATGGCAAAGCTGGCGGTCCACTGTTGGTTCGCTAATGGCAAAGCTGGCGGTCCACTGTTGGTTCGCTAATGGCAAAGCTGGTGGTCCACTGTTGGTTCGCTAATGGCAAAGCTGGCGGTCCACTGTTGGTTCGCTAATGGCAAAGCTGGCGGTCCACTGTTGGTTCACTAATAGCAAAGCTGGCGGTCCACTGTTGGTCCGCTAATGGCAAAGCTGGCGGTCCACTGTTGGTTCGCTAATGGCAAAGCTGGCGGTCCAATGTTGGTTCGCTAATGGCAAAGCTGGCGGTCCACTGTTGGTTCGCTAATGGCAAAGCTGGCGGTCCACTGTTGGTTCGCTAATGGCAAAGCTGGCGGTCCACTGTTGGTTCGCTAATGGCAAAGCTGGCGGTCCACTGTTGGTTCGCTAATGGCAAAGCTGGCGGTCCACTGTTGGTTCGCTAATGGCAAAGCTGGCGGTCCACTGTTGGTTCGCTAATGGCAAAGCTGGCCGTCCACTGTTGGTTCGCTAATGGCAAAGCTGGCGGTCCACTGTTGGTTCGCTAATGGCAAAGCTGGCGGTCCACTGTTGGTTCGCTAATGGCAAAGCTGGCGGTCCACTGTTGGTTCGCTAATGGCAAAGCTGGCGGTCCACTGTTGGTTCGCTAATGGCAAAGCTGGCGGTCCACTGTTGGTTCCCTAATGGCAAAGCTGGCAGTCCACTGTTGGTTCGCTAATGGCAAAGCTGGCGGTCCACTGTTGGTTCGCTAATGGCAAAGCTGGCGGTCCACTGTTGGTTCGCTAATGGCAAAGCTGGCGGTCCACTGTTGGTTCGCTAATGGCAAAGCTGGCGGTCCACTGTTGGTTCGCTAATGGCAAAGCTGGCGGTCCACTGTTGGTTCCCTAATGGCAAAGCTGGCGGTCCACTGTTGGTTCGCTAATGGCAAAGCTGGCGGTCCAATGTTGGTTCGCTAATGGCAAAGCTGGCGGCCCAATGTTGGTTCGCTAATGGCAAAGCTGGCGGTCCAAAGTTGGTTCGCTAATGGCAAAGCTGGCGGTCCACTGTTGGTTCACTAATGGCAAAGCTGGCGGTCCACTGTTGGTTCACTAATGGCAAAGCTGCCGGTCCACTGTTGGTTCCCTAATGGCAAAGCTGCCGGTCCACTGTTGGTTCCCTAATGGCAAAGCTGGCGGTCCACTGTTGGTTCCCTAATGGCAAAGCTGGCGGTCCACTGTTGGTTCCCTAATGGCAAAGCTGGCGGTCCACTGTTGGTTCCCTAATGGCAAAGCTGGCGGTCCACTGTTGGTTCGCTAATGGCAAAGCTGGCGGTCCACTGTTGGTTCGCTAATGGCAAAGCTGGCGGTCCACTGTTGGTTCGCTAATGGCAAAGCTGGCGGTCCACTGTTGGTTCGCTAATGGCAAAGCTGGCGGTCCACTGGTGGTTTACTCTGTGCTTTCTTGGCGGCCCACCGGTGATTAAACACCGTATTGGACAAAATGTCCCTTTGTTGTGGTTAATGTTTTCCACTAAAAGTCAGATTTCCTTATTTATCCTTCGCTACACTTTAGAAAATTTTAGAAAATAATTTTGAGTTTCAGCGACACTTTTAGCTAAATTATCAATATCCAAAATGAAGAGCTATAAAAACTAGTTAGAGGATTATCTGGGTGGTCCGAGGGAGTGGACCAGCAGTGGCAGACAGTCAGATGGGCGCCGACCTTATCAAGCCAGTGGACTGATATGCGTTTGCTATCTGGGTCTGCCCAGACTCCCTTGTTTTCCGGGGTTAGTTCCCGGTTTTGGGGCCTGATCCCGCTTGGAGCTGTCTCTGGAATAACACAGTAGGACGTCTTAAGTAAGACCTGCAGCTGAGCAGACGACAAAACGTCTCGCATTGCATTGAAACCCCACCAGAAGCTAGCAAGTGTGGGGTCCAGTCCTGTGTGGCGTCTCCTGCCCATCAGCCTTTAATGATATATCAACCACTGAACGCTAATAAGCCAATGCTACAACCTCTAGCGTATCCAATCCGCTGATGGTGTCTCCTCAGTGGACGAATGTAGCAACATGCTAGTTTGTCAAGTTACACTGATGACAAAGAAACATCTTGTCCACAGCCATAAACTGGTACGCTAGCGCTAGAATGTTAGCAGGGTAGTTCAGTCGGTTTTGGTGTAAGATGAAGCTTGGAGTCCCAAAAGTAGCTTGCAGACTAACCCCACTACTAATAAACACCAACCACAGCAGTCCTGCACACCACACAGTATGCTAGTTTGTAGAGATACATTGAGAACAAAGACGTATCTTTCGTTGTACACAGCCGCTAACTGTTAGCGCTCAGATGCTAACAGTTAGGTTTTGGTGTAAGATAAAGCTGAACAGACGTAGCGTTCAGATGAGCTAATGTGCCAACACACCACAAATAAACACCGGCCCTAGCGTCTTTATCTCCTCAGAGGACGTATGTGCCAACATGCTAGGTTCGATTGTAGCTTACAGTAGTTAGCATAGTTAGACTAGGCTGGGTACAGCCACGCTAACGCTGCCTTCTTAATCCTGAACAAGTAGATTAATATCCCTATTTGCACATTTGCCTCTCCTAGCCCAACTTGAGTTTTTTTATTTTTCTTATTCTTTGCTAATTAAATTAGCAAATACTTTTTAGCACCCAGCAATTTTGGTGAATTTGTTTTAAATGTTTCAAAAATTTCTTCAAACCTGCTTGAGGAAATACAATAAAAAAATAAAAAAAAGTAAACATTTTTTTACATAACACAATCTTTTTGGGCAAGAGTGGTCCAGCAATTTTTTTTTTTTTGGTGGGGGGGAGGGGGTCGACCTTCTCAAGCCAGCAGTCCTATATATATTTACACATATATATATATATATATTTATAATTTTTATCATTTTTTATCATTTTTATAATATACATTTTTTTTTTGGTTTATTTGTGTTTTTTAATTATTTGTTTAAATTTAAAAAAAAAAAAAAAAAAACATTTTTTTTATATAACACAATCTTGGTGGGCAAGAGCAGTCCAGCATTTTTTTTGGGGGGGGGTTGACCTTCTCAAGCCAGCATATATATATATGACTGTATATAATTTCTTTTTATCATTTTTATCATTTTTTATAATTTTTATAATATATAATTTTTTTTTGTTTTTTTTTGTTTTTTTGTTTTTGTTTTTTTGTTTTTGTTTTTTTTAATTATTTGTTTAATTTTATTATATTATTAATAAATCCTTAACAGAGTTACTTCTCAATAAACATTGATCTAAATATGATTTTATGTATATGTATATATATATATGGCCTGTGCAAAAGTTATAGCCCCCTTTATTAATTCCCCCCCCACACACACACACATTTATTGCCCACTAAAATGATAATATAGTAATATAGTATACTTAGCTAAGAAAGTCAGCTAAGCCAGGTGTGCTGAAGGTTTTCCATCGACTGTACTACATACTTTCAGCATGCTTACTCTGTACTGTATACTGTACCCACACACACACACACACACGGTCATGCTCACACAGGGAGAGACATCTTCTCTCTCTCTTTTCTCTAATGTCTATTTATATCTCAGCTTCCTCCCAACATGTGCGCACTGGCGCTCGCTCGAACACATGAAAGACACTTCCTGAGTGCGGCTCTATCTACGCGAGGCAGCCAATCGTATCAGCCGACAGGCCTGTTATTAAAACGTGCGCATGCACAGTTGCAAAAACACCCGAGCGTGCACGGGCCGTAGCCAGCCCTCAAAACATAACGTTCATAAAAGCATTACAGTGTCTCATTTGCATCAGCAACGTCGGCCTGGCGGTGCCTGCGTAGCAACAGGTCTGCAGTGAGGCGCCAGATGCTGATTGGTTGTACTTTCACAGCAGGTTTCGGTGCCATTCTTCTTTTGATGCCCATATGATTACTGTTGCACTGCTGTCACTCTCACTTATGCTCTGAGTGAGTTTCGAGCTCTAGCGGTAACCGCCCGCTTACGTTGCTGCCGGAGGAAGTAACAAGCTGCCGAACTTTGCCTCCTCGGTTTTGAACCTGTGAGGTCAGAGGCAGAAGAAGTGCTCGTTAATGGAGTTAATGAAGTTAATGGCTGACACTGCTGAGGGCTTCAGTTCTGAATAGTGGACTCCATGTCTCCAAAAGTTTCCAGCTTTTTTTCCAGGAGAATTCCGCCCATTTCTCCGTAACCTGTAATGATTAAAGTCAATCACAGTGGTGTGTTATGGTGCATAGTAGGAACTCAGCTAGCCCCTTGTCTTTACAGTGGTGTTGGTGGTGATGGGACCATGGAGTTGTTGGTGTCTACAGCACAACCATAGCCATTTTGCCCACCGTGCAGAATAGGGGTGCAGCGATTAATGGAGTTAGTCGACTAAAATCAACTAATTTAGTAGCAACTAGTTTAGTAGTCAGTTAGTTATTAAGGTTATCGTACATGCTTGTAGAATCACGATGCAATAGAATGTAGACACGACAGCCCAATACTGTTTTTTGGCGAATGAGTGATTCGTAATCCGAATACTCGATTATTCGTTTCAGTAAACGAAATTTGAAATAAGGTCGCATCGCGACACTTCTTATTGTTAGTTGCATGCACAAATGCCTAAAACAACCTCAAGCTACATTTAAAAGCTGATGGTTATGTGAAGAGTTATCTGGTAATTGAGTGATTCATAATCCGAATACTCGATTATTCGTTTCAGTAATCGAAATTTGAAATAAGGTCGCATCGCGACACTTCTTATTGTTAGTTGCATGCACAAATGCCTAAAACAACCTCAAGCTACATTTAAAAGCTGATGGTTATGTGAAGAGTTATCTGGTAATTGAGTGATTCATAATCCGAATACTCGATTATTCGTTTCAGTAATCGAAATTTTAAATAAGGTCGCATCGCGACACTTCTTATTGTTAGTTGCATGCACAAATGCCTAAAACAACCTCAAGCTACATTTAAAAGCTGATGGTTATGTTAAGAGTTATCTGGTAATTGAGTGATTCATAATCCAAGTACTCGATTATTCGTTCCAGTAATCGAAATTTTAAATAAGGTCGCATCGCGACACTTCTTATTGTTAGTTGCATGCACAAATGCCTAAAACAACCTCAAGCTACATTTAAAAGCTGATGGTTATGTGAAGAGTTATTTGGTAATTGAGTGAATCATAATCTAAATACTCGATTATTCGTTTCAGTAATCGAAATTTTAAATAAGGTCGCATCGTGACACTTCTTATTGTTAGTTCCCTGCACAAATGCCTAAAACAACCTCAAGCTACATTTAAAAGCTGATGGTTATGTGAAGAGTTATCTGGTAATTGAGTGATTCATAATCCGAATACTCGATTATTCGTTTCAGTAATTGAAATTTTAAATAAGGTCGCATCGCGACACTTCTTATTGTTAGTTGCATGCACAAATGCCTAAAACAACCTCAAGCTACATTTAAAAGCTGATGGTTATGTGAAGAGTTATCTGGTAATTGAGTGATTCATAATCCGAATACTCGATTATTTGTTTCAGTAATTGAAATTTTAAATAAGGTCGCATCTCGACACTTCTTATTGTTAGTTGCATGTACAAATGCCTAAAACAACCTCAAGCTACATTTAAAAGCTGATGGTTATGTGAAGAGTTGTTTGGTAATTGAGTGATTCATAATCCGAATACTCGATTATTCGTTTCAGTAATCGAAATTTTAAATAAGGTCGCATCATGACACTTCTTATTGTTAGTGCCCTGCACAAATGCCTAAAACAACCTCAAGCTACATTTAAAAGCTGATGGTTATGTTAAGAGTTATTTGGTAATTGAGTGATTCATAATCCGAATACTCGATTATTCGTTTCAGTAATCGAAATTTTAAATAAGGTCGCATCTCGACACTTCTTATTGTTAGTTGCATGCACAAATGCCTAAAACAACCCCAAGCGACATTTAAAAGCTGATGGTTATGTGAAGAGTTATTTGGTAATTGAGTGATTCATAATCCGAATACTGGAATATTCGTTTCAGTAATCGACAGATTATTCGACTGTCAAAATGGTCGTTTGTTTGCAGCCCTCTTCCAGAAGCACCAGTGAACGTGCACATGAGTTTCTAGTTACGTAACACCAGTATAAAAGACAGAAAAGAAAAACTAAGATTTCTCTGCATGCATCACGCCGCCATGAATGGAGCCAAAATGTTCCCAAATTAGGGAAGCAGGTAGAATATTCACGATCATTTCATATGACAACTTTCTGTAGGGAAGCTGTTAGACATCTGTTTCCCATCACCATTACTGTAAAGAGTTCTGAGTGTGAAGCTCATTTGGATTGAAGCGTTTCACATCCACCCATTTAGAATGACTTTGTTTACATTTCAACACATTTAATTATATAGAAATTTAAGAAAACCGCTGGAATTTACCCTCCAGCTGATGCTTGGCTCTGTTCCAGAGCGTATTGTTCGGTAGGCACTTATTTGCTGTAAAGGCTATTAATTGAGTATGAACAGTTTTGCCAATGGGGACACCATGTGAGGTATTAGGGATGTTTGGATACAGTGTTTATTTAACACCGTGATTGTAGGCCTGTAGTGCAAGTGCAGTGATTCAGCAGTGATTCTTGATGTTACTTTATTCGCATAGTATTTCAAAATACTTAACAGAGAAAATGCAAATAAAACCAGCAAAAAAAAGGTCAGAAACATAGCTAGTAAAAGTACTAAATAATAATAATAATATTATTATTATTATGTAATCAAAATGTAACAGTACAACAAAAAATTTACTTAAAAAGAGTCGTAATAAAGAGATTTTGGCATAAAATGTATTGTTGATTTTCTGCTGCGTCGTTTTAATACTAATATTATTATCATTAGAAAACAATGGATAATAAAGTACAAATATAGAATGAAAATTGCTTTAATAGTAAATAACTTCAAAGAGCAATTAAAATAAATACAATTAAATATCATTACTAAAATATTACACAGCCTTTTATTGTTGTTGTTGTTCTCTTATGTCTTATTATTATGTCTTATTATTATTGTTACAATTATATAGTATAATAATTATTGTTGTTATTAACATGGACATTTTATTGTAGATTGTTCACTTTACTGAATATTATAATTTTAAGCTTTCAAATGTAGAACTTTATTTGTACTTCATGTAAGAGAACACAGATATTTACATGTGTGTGTGTGTGTGTGTGTGTGTGTGTGTGTGTGTGTGTGTGTGCGTGCGGGTGTGTGTGTGTACGCGTGTGTACAGGACCCCCGCAGTAAACACAAATTCAAGGTACACACATATTCCAGTCCCACATTCTGTGACCACTGTGGATCTCTGCTGTACGGACTCTTACACCAGGGGATGAAGTGTGACCGTAAGTACATGAAAATAGATCCACTCAGATAGAACTGACAAACACAATGACTGAACCCCCAAACGCCACACAGTGCAGAACCTGCACACAGTGCTCTCTAGTGGCTAATGTCATGCAGTAGCAAGGGATACTGGCCAGATCTCTGACAGACCTGAATAAAAGAGAGATGTAAATATAAACAGTAAATATATGCACTTCTTTTTTAATTTAAGCTGGAAATTAAGAGCAGAAAGTTTTCGAACCTTGAATTATATTACACCAAAGAAGTTGCTGTCAGAACAAAACCGTCTAATAACCGAACTAATAACTTTACAGGTGAACAAAATAAGCATGCTTCATTTTTAAAGTAAGTCAGTGTAGCCTGTAATGTGGGGTCATTTCTGTTGGTCCATCCATTGAAATTATTTATATATACTTCAAATTTTCAAATATAGACCAAAATAGAGCCACAAAGTTGCAATCTGACAGCAGCATGTATTTCAAATCAGTACAGTGCCATTCAAGAGCTTTAAACAAGTTAAGTACTAATTATTTAATATACAAAAACAACTTTACACACAACGTTAATGATTTGTTGAACATTTCAAGGATTGTTCACTGTGTACCATAGATGTTGTACTATTATCAGCTTCACATGGTACAGCAAAAAGTTGGGGTAAAGTTTTTGTTTTTTTATGTTCAAAAACTCAACTTTTATCATTTCCATTATTCCTTAGCATTTTTAAAAATGAAAACACTTTGTTTGTAAAAAAAAAAAAGTAGATGAAATTGCAAAACACTTTATTTAAAGGCTAAAGGTTTATTTTATAATGTGTATCATAAATAATATCATATATCATTAGCTAACAATACAAATTATTTTATATACAATAACAACTTAACACATACATGTATCATTTGGTTGAACATTTTAAGGATTTCTCACTATTATACTACATTTTTATACTACACTATTATACTACACTTTTATACTACATTTTTATACTGCACTTTTATACTGCACTATTATACTACACTATTATACTACACTATTATACTACACTTTTATACTGCACTATTATACAACATTATTATACTGCACTATTATACTACACTATTATACTACACTTTTATACTACACTATTATACTACACTATTATACTACACTATTATACTGCACTATTATACTGCACTATTATACTACACTTTTATACTACACTATTATACTACACTATTATACTGCACTATTATACTACACTTTTATACTACACTATTATACTACACTTTTATACTGCACTATTATACTACACTTTTATACTACACTATTATACTACACTTTTATACTACACTATTATACTACACTTTTATACTACACTATTATACTACACTTTTATACTGCACTATTATACTACACTTTTATACTACACTATTATACTACACTATTATACTGCACTATTATACTACACTATTATACTACACTATTATACTGCACTATTATACTACACTTTTATACTGCACTATTATACTACACTTTTATACTACACTTTTATACTACACTATTATACTACACTATTATACTGCACTATTATACTACACTTTTATACTGCACTATTATACTGCACTTTTATACTACACTATTATACTACACTTTTATACTACACTTTTATACTACACTATTATACTACACTTTTATACTACACTTTTATACTGCACTATTATACTACACTATTATACTGCACTTTTATACTGCACTATTATACTGCACTTTTATACTACACTTTTATACTACACTATTATACTACACTATTATACTACACTTTTATGCTGCACTATTATAATACACTTTTATACTGCACTATTATACTGCACTATTATACTGCACTATTATACTGCACTTTTATACTGCACTTTTATACTACACTTTTATACTACACTTTTATACTGCACTATTATACATTTACAATAGGTTTTTTATATCCACCTTGATAGTTGATTAGCACTTTTCAGATGTAAGCAGATCTGGATGATTTTTAATGGTATGATTCCTGATGTTCTACAGCTTTCTCAGAAATATCTACAGCTCTATTCATAATTCTACACATGTCTTATATTTCTCATTGTAGAAGATAGATAAAATTCATGTACACTCACCTAAACAAATCGATTTCATGCTATTGAAAAGGTTTTCCGAATTTTGAATGGTGGTGTAGATTAACCATAGCTATATGATACAATCTTCTGATCTGTGGAACTGATTTACCCACAATATACCATTCAGCCATTATATGTGAATTAAAATTTCAGTTTTTTAGACTTAGTACAGCTCTGAAACATCTTCACACCGTATGTGGTTGTATAAAAGTGTACCTGCCATTCGTTTGAATGTGCCTTTTGTGTGTTTACGCAGACTGCATGATGAACATTCATAAGCGATGTGTGACCAACGTTCCAAGCCTGTGCGGGACGGATCATACAGAAAGGCGAGGAAGACTGCACATCAGCGCTGACATAAAAGACACAGCACTAACCGTAACCAGTGAGTGGCGCACACTGCACACGCAAACAAGCCTGTAGTATTGATCAAATGAACTGGTGAAGGTGTGAAGTGATTGAGGGTGCTTTGGTGGGACATTTCGCCGTTTCAGAGAAACTTAGAGCTGAAGCTATTCACAGTGGTCATGATGGGAACCAGACGTTTGGAAATCTATTACATGGTTATGAATACATTACCTGATGAACATAACGTGGTTTAATGTTAGGTCTGAGGTCAGGGGTAGGCCTAACACGTGTTTTCCAAAGGCATTAATAGGATGCATGGCTTTATGGGGACAAACAGGACATTTTTCTGCTAAGACATTTTATATATTAAAATTTTTTAAATATATATATATATATATATATATATATATATATATATATATATATATATATATATATATATATATATATTTTATATTTTATATAAATTTATATATAATTAAAAAAAAATATATATATATATATATATATATATATATATATAATATATTTTTTTTTTGTAAATTCAGATTTACAGATGGTTTACTATTGTATATATATATACGTTAACTGAATTATGCAGATTTCAATTTTGAAAACCAAGCGGAATTGTTGTATGTCTCTGATTGGTTGATCAAATTTCCCATAAAAGCAGTGAGTCAGCCAAGGCATTGATGGTCTCCACTGTATCAGCTCCACTGACCACATAGGAGCACTCTGTACTTGTACAGTTACAGACTGTAGTCCATCTCTTTCTCTGTATACTTTTTTCTTCCCTCCTTTTTCACCCTGTTCATCAAATATCAGGACCCCCACAAGCATTCAAGACACCATACTTGGTCCTGCTTAATGGGGACGTAGGCGTCTCATGAAACCCTATTTTGATATTTCTTCCCATTCACCATTCACTGGTGCAGGGGAGGCTAGACAGGCCAGTGCCATGTTGTTGCACAACTGGAGCAGCTTGGGCTCAAGTGCGTGACCGCAGCAGTTGGAGGAAATACTCTGAAGTTTATAGCACACCCCACCACCACCACCACCACGTCAGTGTCACTGCAGTGCCGAGAATGTTCCACCACCCACATACTACCTCTTCTGAGGTGGTCCCGTGGGGGTCCTGGCCATGAGTAAGGAAAGTAGACAGAGAAACAGACGAACTACAGCCTGTAACGTTTGAATTACACAGTGCACTCACTGGTGAGGGTAAATATTTGAGAGTCTTAAGCATCACACAGATAAACGGTTCCTAGCGTTTAGCCCATCAGAGCTTCACGTGGTACAGCGAAAAAAAAAAGTTGGTGGAAAATTTAGTTTCTGGTGATTTCTAAAGCTTTTTCTAAAAAATTTTAATTTTATTTTTTTAATTTTTAAATTTTTAATTTTATTTCTAAAATTTTTAAACTTTTTTTTTCAGTTCCAAATTTTTCTCTACTTGGTTTAAAAAGTTAAAACTCTTTTGTTTGTATTACAGTTAACAGTTAAATCTCTTTTATTAATATTGATATTCATATAAACTGTAAAGACCTGAACCAGGACCCCAAACTTGCTATGCTGTGCAAGTACCAATCAAAACATCTGGGAATCAAAAACTGCTAAACACTATATTCAGCTAAAGGCTTTATATATTTTATAATGTATGTCATGAGGCAATATAATGGATCATTAGCTTTAACACAGAATACTTGACATCAGTATATAACATCATTAACGGGTTTATCTCTTTGGTCTGGATTTAAACTGGAAGGTGATACTAGAATATATTTAATACCAGTTATATAATTCATAATTGTTCTACCAGGTCACTGTTGGTGTAGCCATAAAAGAAGACGTTAAGGTTCAGTTTTGTGAGAGTAAGCCATTATAAATTGGCAGCTCGGAACTAATCAGCCAATTTGGCCAATTTAGGCCTGTACGTTAATAACTTTGTACAAATAGCAACAGACAAGACAAAAGCAGGTTTGGAGGAATTCTATTGGTCGGTCCATCATGAATATTCACTAAAGCTGTGCCAGTTTGCACAACAAAATATATATTATACACTGTATTGCCAGAAGTATTCACTCACTCATCCAAATCATTGAATGTGGGTGTTCCCGTCACTTCCATGGCCACAGGTGTACAAAACCAAGCAAAAGTATGGTGGGGAGGGATTATGGTGTGGGGTTGGTGTTCAGGAGTTGGGCTCCTCCCCTTAGTTCCAGTGAGAGGAACTCTTGATGCTTCAGCAGACCATTCCACTCTGGACCATTCCATACTCCCAACTTTGTGGGAACAGTTTGGGGACGTCCCCTTCCTGATCCAACATGACTGCACACCAGTGCACAAAGCAAGCTCCATAAAGACATGGGTGAGCGAGTCTGGTGTGGAGGAACTGGACTGGCCTGCACCTCGACCTTTGGGAATTAGACTGGAGCCTGAGAGCCAGGCCTTCTCGCCCAACATGAGTGGCTGACCTCCCAAATGCACTTCTGGAAGAATGGTCAGAAATTCCCATGACCACATTCCTAACCCTTGTGGAAAGCCTTCCCAGAGGAGCTGTAGC